>VZDJ01000594.1:28754127-28828688 GCA_008694505.1 Cyanoderma ruficeps
CCAAAAAACAAACAAAAAAGCCCTCCAAAACAAAAACCTCCACAACCCAAAGCAAAAGCAATTTTACACACAGAGGAGGGAACTTCACAATAGTACACAATGAAAAGAGAATCTCAGCTCTGGCAGCCAATCATTATGTTTTCAACCGCACAAGGACAGGAAATTCTTAAATATTTTCATAGTATCCTGAAAAAGATCTAGCTTATTGTACATTTTGACTGTTTTTTAAGTCCTATAAACATGCAGTTTTTTGTGGCGGACAATATCAAAATTAGATGACATAGTGTGCAAAAAAAGTATTTATGGTAGGAACTGAGATGCTTCATCTGAAGCAGAAAGCCTGAGCCAGAAGCAATTGGGTCAATTCTACACCATCTTCTTTAGAATAGAAGCGCTATTTCAATTAAATAGCTTAAATTTTGGTACCCTGTTTAGTTTTTGGGGTTTTTCCCTTGGAAGCTCAGAATTGAGAGCACTGTCCTTGGCAGTGTTTTAACCACAGGCTTGTGGTACTTGGCGCTTGTCTTACAACCCCAGTTTCTTGAATCTGCATATTCACACGTTTTTTAAAATGCCAGAAAACAAAAAGGCAACAAAAAGCAAAGAGCCGAGCCAGAGGCAGGACTAAGGGGCCCACGCCATGGAAAGCCGGGCTCAGGGTGGCAGGGGACCCACCCGCGGTGCCCGGGACCGAAGCTCAACACCAGGCACCGCCTGCCCGGGGCCGCGCGGGGCGCCCCTCCTGCTCCGCCGGGCGCGGGCGGTGGCGGGGCCGGGGCTGCCCCCGGGCCGGGCCGGGCGAGGGCGGTGCCGCCGCCGCGTACAAAAGGCGGTGCGCCGCCGTTTCCACTCCAGCGCTTTCGGCCGCCCTGAGCGCTGTGCCGAGCGTCGAGCGGCGCTCGGCCCCTCCGCGGCGGAGCGTCCCCGCCGCCCGCGGCGCATAAGGCCAAGGCTTTCCGACTTCAGCTACAGTGCTAGCTAAGTCGGGGAAGGCAACACGGAGCGAAGCCGCGCGTCCCCCCTTCTCTCGGCAGCGGCGGAGCGGGCCGGCATGGCGCGGGCAGCGGAGCCGGAGGGCCGGCGGCGCGGCGGTCAGTGCGGACGGGCCGCCGGCGGAGCGGGCGCGGAGCGGGCGCGGGTGACCGGGCCGGGCTGCCCGCGGGTGGGGGGCACCAGATCGCGCCGTGTCCCGGTGGCGCCTCCGCTCTCAGAACGGTGTCCGCGGCAGCCAGGTGTACCTGCTGTACCGAAATGCGGTGGATGTGCGCACATCTGCTTTAGCATCTGTTTCTTATTTCTCATTTAGGATCTGTGGTTGCCTATTTTACGTCTGCAAAGTTTCTTCTTTATCTTGGACATGCACTGTCCACTTGGGTAAGTAAAATACTGGCCTGGTAGAAGTAGGATTTTATTAATCTGGCTGTGGTTTACCTGAGCTTTGTTGGTGCTTTCCAAAGAACTTCACAAATTCACACACCGCTATAGAGGTCTTGTTACAACACCTTGCTGTAAAAAGTCTTTATAATCTTTACAAGATATGTTGCAGTAGATTTAGTTTTAGTTCAGAGTTGTGCAGTACTCAATTTATGGAGGGACTAGTTCTGTACCTTTTAATGCTTTTAAATAAACTGGAGAACCAGAGAGACTCCTTATAGAGGACCAGCCCATTGCAGCATTATATGTAAAGGACTTACATACTTATTAATGGGAATGCTTGGTGTTTACAATGGACTCAATACTGCCTCTCACTAGCTAATTTGTTGAAAGCATCGGGAGTTGTCCTCTATAAAATAATTTGCCTCCTGAAATGCTTTCCTTCTGTGCTAATAGAACTTACTATACCAGCTTTTACTCACTTGAAGAATACTAAAAAAAGCTACCTTAAGATATGCACTAAAAATAGACAGTCTGTTTCCATTCCACAAAATAAACTTAAGAATATGTCTGTATTTTAACACTATCTTAAGTCTCCGTGCAATGGCTTGGTTCAAAAATAAATTGAAAGTTTCCCCCATTTTCCTTGTTCTGTGTTTTGGTCCTGCGTTTGGACTGGTTTGATGTATGTGTTGAACAAATAGCTGATCTACAGTAGAGCATTGCATGCCTAACTCTGGAGCTTCTTGCTTTGCTAACCTGAAAGGCCATACTGATGTTTCTCTTAGCAAAAGAAGTCTTCAAGTGGTATCAAATGTTTGTTTAAACAAGTGCAGGTTCTGGCAGGTGTTAATATTAAAAAGCAGTGAGCCAAACGGCTCCTTCAGCAGTCAGGGCTGTTGCCTGCAAGAGTCTTTGTCAGTCATGCCCACAAGGTGCCTCAGTGGCAATTTGGCTGCTTACTCCTCTCTGACCAGTGCATCACAGCTCTGTGGTGGGCTTGCTCTGAGTCCCTGAGTAAAGGTGACAAAGCAGAGTTAGAAAACAATCTTGCACACAGTAACAAATGGTGGACTACAAGATTCTGTTTAACAGTATTAATGGGATATTCCTGGTTGTGTCCCACTGGGTTTTGTGCTGAATATCTTGACTCAAAAAACTCCCAAACAAATCTGCTCTAACAAGAGAAGTTACTCTACAACAGCTTATTTTGATAAAACTGGGTGCAGGACTTCACCTTTTGTGTCTCCTAAGCTTTGGTGTTGCAGTGGTGTGAAGGTTTTTTGTTACCAGGAGCAGTAAACTTATACCTGAATCTTCAGAACACCAAATAATAGATAGTCTTTGTTTCAGAATGGCTCTGTCTACAATACAAAACTTGAGAGAAATGGGGTTTTGCTGTAATTGAGAGAGCTAATTAGGTTTCTGTGTTACTATGCTGTTCCCAAATGCCAAGAGAAGCTGTAAATGATTAAACCTGTCACATCTCCAGAAATGTTCAGACTTGAGCAGTCTAGGCTCTGTTGGGCCCTTGCTCAGTAAAGTATTTGAATGTGTTCCTGGCCTCAGGGCTCTCAATAGGCTGGACAACAGTGCTGAACTCAGACCTTATGCTGTTGTGGTCTATCCCTCAGCAATAAAGAAGGAACAGCATGAAACTGGGTTCAACTCGTTGGTGTCAGGCCTCATGTTTTCCAGGAGATCAGCTGATTGCAACTTGCCAGCCTTATCTGTGTCCCTCAGGCCTCAGGAAGCTGTCAGTAGGTGGTAGCCTGGCTATTCCTCAACTTGTTGACTTGAGTTCTGACGTGAGATTGTATATATTCAGTGTAAGGTGATTATAAGGGTAATCATAATTACAGAAGGGGAGGAGCTGTCTTTAAAAGGATAGTGATGCTGAACAGGTGTACCTATTTACAAGCTTTGAAACAGCCACATTTTGAGCCATTTTAAGGTGGGACTAAGTGTATGTAATCAAGGATTTGCCTGTTTCTGAAGACAATATTTGCTGTTCAAATTTCAATAGATCTTAGCTTGAAATGACATACTTGCTGCAATGCTCTGTAATTTATTAATATTGTTCTTCTCCTTTATCTTTGCCTATTCTTCATGTTTTTTAATTCTTGAAAGAAAAGCCATACTTTCAGGTTGTAACAGGTGTGGTTTCCCATAAAATGATCTCTGTGGGTTGACCTGATCAAAATACTCTGGGCGAATGTGTTGGATAAAGTTGAACAGTGTTCACAAGCTCTTAGATGAAGCGTACAGGAAAATCATGATGTCTCTAGAGTAAAAGGAACCTTTCCATGAGTTTTAAGTGAGATTTGGTTTTTCACTCTGACAATAATGACTGGCACTGACTTGCATATGCTTAGATTTTTTTTAAAAATGTCTTTTCCATTTTGTCGGAAATTCAGTAACTGAAACATCTCTGCATGAAGAAAAAACCCAAACTTAATATGAAAGTATTTTTTGGCTCATTTTGCTAGCTTAATAAACAGTTATCTGGTTTAATTGACCTGCATGTATTTTAAATGAAATTTTAAGTGAAAGTACCACCTCAGGTCATACTAAGTTTAAGTGAAAGCTGGAATTGGGAAATTATATGGGATATTCTCTATATATTTCTACTAACTAACCATGGAATGTAAGTGGAACATATTTACAGAAGGCTTTAGATGTGTCTTGAGTGAAAAATGGTTTATAGTATATGAGAGAAGACATATAAGATGATCATGTTTATAGTAGCATTTGTCATTGGGTTTAGTTAAAAAAGCATACAAAATACCCCAGAGTTTTTATTTGAACAGATGTAGTTTTTCTTTCCGTGATTGGAATCTAATTTTTTCAGCCTGTGCTTAAGGAGACAAGTATCAAAGTTTACATGTTACAATGTTTACAGAAATCTCCTTCAGTGAACTCCAAAGGCAAGTGCTTTATTTATGCACTGCAACACTTCTTGTGTCTGTACTATACTGAAGACTAATCACACTTTGCAATTACTTGGACCCCAAATAATGTGCTTTTTGTGTATCTCATGATTGCTGTGTTACATGGTAAGTTAGATTTGCCTGGCTTTGATTTTTAAAAGTATTTTTATGTTACACCTCCCCCAGCCCTTTTGAGTATTTGAGGTCCTTAGAAACTTGTACTCTTTGCTGTACCACATAGCAATTGTTTATTTTAGATAAGGCAGCAGAAGAAAACAGTTTCATGTTTGGTTTGTAGAAGCCTAATGTTAGGAACTCTTATTAAACAGCCTGTGTGCCCTAGAATGGTATGAATGATTTCTATTCTTTGTTACTGATTGCATAAAGCATTTTCTGTCATGTATTGCTGCAGTAAAGTGAGATGTGACAACAAAAACCTCCATGTATTTATTAACAAACCTAAAAATGTTTTGAATAGAATGAAAATGACTTCACTTGGGTGTGTTTAATAATTTGGGGGTCCTTTTTGTACCTGTAGCATGTGGTATCAGAACATGAATGTGTTTTATTCTAAGCACTAGGTTAAATTAGCAATAGGCTGAATTAGCAGTGAGTTTACAACAGGTTAAATGAACTCTGCTGTTCCACCTCCTCTGAGTAGTGTGCCAGTGCTGAACACTAAAACCAGCTGAAGTCCATTGATTTCAGAAACTTCAGTTAACATTTACCCATATCTATCCTGAATTGTATGATGACTTGTTTCCACTTGACTCACTCCTGTGTTATAAAGCAGCACTTAAGCTTTGAACATCTAAGAGCAAGCTGCCTTGAAAAGTTATTTAAATAGTGATCAGTAAATCTGTTGTTAATATTTCATCTGTGCCAGAGAATTTGTGTAAACTTTGAGTTTTGTTGAATGTAGCTGGTGACAGACTTAGTCCAGTAATATGCTAGTCGAAAACATCTGGGATTTTTTGATTTGTGGCATTACAAGCAGTAATGATTCCCTTGATTAGGGTAGATAATCTTAATGATACTGGGATAAAATCAATGGTGACAGGATGTAGCTGTCAAAAAAACCTCCTAAGGAACCAACAACCACAAAAAACCCCACACCACCTCTGTATGTGTAACAGACCTCTCTTTTAGTACAGATTTTTGATAGAGCTTTAGTACAAAAGTGAACCTGTGTACTTCTAAAAGAGCAAGCAGTAATGTTGTGTATGTTCTCTTACTCTTAAAGGGAGATCGTATGTGGCATTTTGCTGTGTCTGTATTCCTGGTTGAACTTTATGGAAACAGCTTACTCCTGACTGCGGTCTATGGCCTGGTTGTGGCGGGATCAGTTCTTCTCCTGGGAGCCCTTATTGGAGACTGGGTGGACAAGAACTCCAGGCTCAAAGGTTAGATGCCTAGAGCAGGTTATAGACTTAAGGATGGATCAAATTCATGTGGAAAAGGTGAAGCTGACAGAGTTAATTCCTCACGTCAAATATGAGAATGGGGCTTGCTCATCTCTTCTAAGAAAGGCAGAGTGGTTTCAGAGTGGTGATGGTTATACAAAGATATTCTCCAAGACAGGAGGAAAACAGTTTGAAATCATGATGTCTGTTACTCAGGCTAAACCCGTGTGATGTGTAGAGATGTATGGAAAGCCAGAAGGTAAAAAATATATAACTCTAAGGACTACAGACCAAATTTTTTTTACATTAAAACACTAACACACACTTGTATTACACTCGTATTATTTGTTGTCTTTTGTCTGGCTACAAACATAATTCACACACTGCATTTGCACTATGTGTATTGTATATATGCTCTAGTCTGCTTTATAAATAAAATGGGATCAAGTTCTTCAAATGAGTTTTACTTTGCAACAATTTTCAAAATAGTATCCCTTCCATGGTAGGTTGAAGGTGAATTTTAGTGGCTTGAGCTAGACTTTTACTACTTGAAACATACTGTCAGCATTTAAACAGGGACTTAGACTGAGTGTAAATCAAGAGCTATGGAGTGACATGAGTTTGTTTCTCTAAGACAATGGGTGATTCAGAATCTACTGTGAGGTATACTTTTGTCACTTATATTTTTGGGAAGACTAGGAAAATAAGATTATTTAATAAATCTGTGTATGCTCCTTAATTATGTCCGCCTTAAGGCTATAGTTAGCTCATTCTTATGTTCATAACTGTTGCTCTCTGTTTGGTTTAAAACAGTGGCCCAGACATCCTTGATTGTGCAGAATTCATCCGTCATCCTGTGTGGTGTTATCCTGATGATTATCTTCTTGTTTAAGACACAGCTCTTGACACTGTACCACGGATGGCTTCTTGTGAGTGCTTTGACTTGTTAACAAGAAATTAATTTATGAAGAAACTGTGGGAAGCATGGGAGATGGATGAGTTTTTATCTTTCTCTAACCTGTACAGACATACATTTCTGGGAGCCAAAACTGGCAAATGAAACTGCGCTTGTTAGGTAAACCGAGATGATGATGTTTTTTTTCTGCCAGGAATTGTAGACTTGATCTTGTTTTGTGTGAAGAATAACACTCAAATGTGTGGAATCAAATATAAAAGTCTTTTCTGCTTGTGTAGAAAGTGGAGATCTCCATCAGTTTTCTCACATTATAACTCTTTCCCCTCATCTCTCTAGACATTGTGCTATATCCTGGTTATCACAATAGCAAATATTGCTAATTTGGCCAGCACTGCCACAGCGATCACAATTCAGAGGGACTGGATTGTTGTGGTTGCAGGGGAAGACAGAAGCAAACTGGCAGGTGAAATATATTGCCTTTATAATACTTTGCATGTCTTACTTTCCAAACTTGATTTTATTTTTGTTTTAAGACTAGAGTTTTGTAGAGATCAGTGCATCTTTGAGATCCAGATATTTGAGTTCCAGATATGAGAAAACATCAGGTAAAAGGGCAGCCTTTATTTTGCTCTTCCTCACTCTGGACTACAGCTGCTGAGATCACTAATTACTGTTGTGATTACAATTCAGTTAGGCATCCCCTAACTTGTTTTGCTCTCCTCTTACTGCTGCTGCAGCTCTGTTAGGAAAGCTAGTCTTGCTGAACAAGCCAAGTGTTGCAATACTTTATTTTTAGTTCCCTGGAATGAAACAGAACTCTTGCGTAACTGGGCTCTTCTCATAGGGATCAAAGAAAGATGCATGAGAATGAAGTCCAGAACAGTTAAGTAGGTATATGAGGAAATTGCCAGTAGGTAATACCGTGCATGCAGGCACATTTGAAACCTTGCATTTCTCTAGTATTAGATGTTCTAACTCAGAGCTGTGAACACTTTCCTTCAGTTGGAATCGGAAGCTCTGCTTTCCTTTGACATCTTGTGCTTTTGAGCATAGACTACAGGCTAAATCATCTTTTGCCTAGAAAATATTTTTGTTTGCTTCTCCCCCTGTGCCCTGCACTTGCACAGTGACATTGATACTACTAGGAGAGAGAATTCATTCCCATTCATATCCCATTGCAGCTTGGTAGTCATGACACTTCTTGGATGTGAGAGACTGGGACTCTCACCAAGGATGTACAAGGCAAATTACACCAAAGGGTGTACAGCAATCTTTGGCTGTGCTGCTCCTCTGTAACACAGTGTGGGAAGGAGCATTTTTTGTGATGAATTTGGTCAGGCTCTATGGGCTCTGAATCAACCCCATAAGGGGACTTAAGCCTTCTCAGATAGAGGAACTGATACTGAACTGCAAACAAGGCACAGAGCAGTTTAACCTTACCCAGACCTCTCTAGCTCACTAACTCTAGAGCTAAAGTTTAAGTCTGACACAATTTAGATGCCTTCAGGCTTAGACAGCATTTCAGCTTCTGGACTCTAATTTTGTATAAAGCTGCTGAAATTGTCCATAAAGTTCAGAGTCCTTTTGGAAATTTCAATCCCATATTCCAGATTTTTACTTGATGTTTATCTCCAGTGAAGGAATATAATTTACCCATTTCATCCAGGAAAGACTAATTCTTAGCTACATTAAATGTGTCATGCTTTTATTTCCCAGTCTACAAATTACCCTCCCTAGTCTTTTATTTTGACCTCACCCTTCTAGGTCATGCCTTTTGTAGAGCAGCAATACAGGTGAACTTTCTTCACATGTGTGAATCACAGGTAGAAAAATAGCAGCTATCTGTAAAAGTCTTAGGTTAATGAGAACTATTAAAACTTGTGTCAGATCATATTCAGCAAGTCATCTCCCCCTTCCCTGTCCCACATAGCACACATGAGATAAAGTACAGACCACACCTGCAGAGAACTGCTGCCTGGGAGTCAGTCCTGCCTCTCCACTGCTTCATGAGCTCAATCGTATGACCACTTATATTTTGTACTGAGAAATCAGGCAGGAGGTTACTGTAAGTCCTCTCATGACTTGATTGAGAATGAAAACAACCACTGCATTAAGCACCTTAGTTCAACAGATTTATCTGAAATATCCCTTGCAGACTAAATAGGCTTGTTTTCTGGAGTAACCTGGAGGTTGTTTAAATTTCTTAACTTAAAACAATTAAGTGCTGATGGTGACTTTACAGCAAATACTGTTGTCCCTCTCTGCATTGTTACCTTTCCTCAAAGAAAAATCTTAGTTATGCAAGTTAGTGGCATAGGGAAACAAAAAATTACCTTAGCTTCTCCTTTGTTGCCCTTGATTAGTTTTCCTATTCACTCTTTGTGCCTTTTCTGAGTGCAATCATTAGTCTTCCTCAAGTAACTCAAAAAAGAAAGGTTAGTTGGATGGAGTTTTTAAAGCCAAATATTATGAAAGCATCTAACTTAACTATGTGACTGAGGGTTAACTAGGTTAACATTGAATTGACTTTAAAATAACCCAAATGTTTATTTTAATGGCAAGGAATAATTTTCTATAGGTTCAATAAAGCAGCTTCATACTGATGTAGAATTTTACTCACCCTTGAGGAGCTCTCATTTTACAGCAGGACTCTAAAAGGGGCTTCATGTGTGAAACCACTGTCTGGCAACTTTTAGGAGTGGAAGAATGGCACTGTTGGAAACTGACTGGAACCCAGATGGTTTAATGACAGTAAAATAGATAAGACTGAGGAGGGTGAGGCATTCCCTAGCAGCAAATGAAAGATGCATTTGTGCTGAGAATGGGTTGCTTGTTTTGACTGTAAACATCAAAGGACCAGAAAGGAGTGAGGACTTTGCTCAGTGAAGATCTAAGGATGCCTACAGCTGCAATCAACCAATGTGACTTAACAAGGAAATGTAAAAGCCATTTCAAAGTTCTGCTGCTATCATGGTGGTTCTGTGGCCACCAGTTATTAGAAGTAAATGGAGGAGGTAAAGCAATACATGTTCCAGTGCTGGGAGATAGGCTACTATCTTCCCAAGAAACAATTCCACTTGATGAGATTCCTCTATGCTAGGTTTGAGCGTTACAGGGGTAGAGCTCAGAGTCCACAGTGTCAGTGCTGTGTAAAAGTGATCTCATGATGAGCAGTTTTACCTGACCTCATGATGAACAGGGCTATGCTGCCACTGTAAACCCAGCATGCTCAACCTGGAACACCTCATGCAGGCAAAACTGGCAGGAGAAGGGATTTGGCTTATGAACACCTTGGTTGATTGCGGTGAACTTAAACATTGAAACAGTCTGAAGGTGCCTGTGGTTGCTCCTGGAACCAGTTCCAGTTGGAGCAAGACTTGTAGTTTTACCTTTATACATGTGGAATTTGTAATTATGTTAGTGAATATTTCACTATAAATGTTCACCAGTCATCTCATATTATCAAATGATTTCTGACAGATATGAATGCCACAATAAGAAGAATTGATCAGCTGACCAATATCTTGGCCCCAATGGCTGTTGGTCAGATAATGACATTTGGCTCCCCGATGATTGGCTGTGGATTCATTTCTGGCTGGAACCTGATGTCAATGTGTGTGGAATATCTGCTGCTCTGGAAGGTTTATCAGAAAACCCCTACTCTGGCTCGCAAATCTGTGAAAGCTGAAGCATCGGAACTGAAACAGCTGAATGTAAAGAAAGGTATTGAAAACACAGAAGTAACTATTCAAATTCACTGTGTCTTCATTGCATCTGTCAAGCCAAGTGTTGACTTTTGTCTTCCACAGGCACTGCTTTGAGGCTAAATAGCTTTCTGCTCCTAGCTTGGAGATTTCAGGTTGGGGGTTATAGATACCAGAGACTCTAATCAAATCTAAGCAACAGTACTTTGTGCAGCTTTTTGAGGAATTCCATAAAATGCAGCCAAAGAATGAATTCTCTTCATTAACCCCTTAGAGTGAGTCTGCTCTGTAACTTCAGGCTGATCATAAGGAATCCTCCTATCCATCTATACTATAGCTGATAAGCTGGACCAGGCCCTTGGCTCTGTAGTCTACATGCTCTGTAGGACTATTCCTTGCTAACTCATTTCTGCTTACATAGTGCTAACAGGCTTTCAGGAGATTGTAGAATAGATGGTCGTATTTTTATTCTGTCATGACTGAATGGTTTTTACGTGCTCCAGGAAATGGTGAAGGAAAAAAAAAACCCACAACTCTTGGCCTTCAGCTCTGCTTCCTTAGCCAAGCAGTACAAGTGGGATTTGCAATGTAGATGACAATGGCTATTACTCTAAGTAACACTAAAATTGATATTAATGTTACTTTAGATAGATGGAATATCAGAAGTTTAAATTCAGAAGCAGACCTTTTATTGTGAAGTAGTAGAAATGTCAGACACTGAAACACAAAACTTGTTTCCCCATGTTGAAGGTAGTAGAATACTAGTGAAAGCTCATGTTAAGGCCTTCCAGCTACAATAGGTTGTGGAGTTTTGTTTGGTTTTGTTGTTGGGTTTTTTTGAAATACAAAGAATTCCTGGATTTTGTTTAAATGGTAACCAACAATCTTGTCTCAATATATTGAGTTAGAAAGCTTCTATTAAAAGTACTGAAGAGATCTATCTTCCCAGGCATCACATCCATGGTGGTAATAGCTGGCCCAGTAAGCTGTTGGACCAGACTGATGGCAGTCAAGTATTAGAGAACAAGAGAGTGTAGAAGGCTCCATGGCTTTGGAGCTGGCTCTTAAATACTTCTGGAGAATGGAGCATTTAGCAAATGTCAATATGTAGGAAACACTTCTAACACGTCTTAATCTTTGCTGTGCAGTATTCTGATTTCATTAGGAGACTTGTGTTTTTAAAAGTTGCTGAAGTACTTCATGTGTCTCAGTTGCTGTACGTGGAGTTTGTTTTGAACTTCACTGTGATTGCTGAGGCTGGCAGTGTCCCAACTTCAGGGACAGAAAGATGAGGCCACCAGCAGCAGTTCAAGGGAACAAACTCTTTATTTCAAAAATCTGACTCCATTTATATACATTTGTACAGATGTCAAGAGATTGGCTACGCAGGTCGCCACCTCTCTAACCTGGATGGTGGGCATCACCATCGATCATTTCTTCTCTCAGAGGAGAAGTATGTAAGCATTCTAAAAATACACATTATTTACATGAAGCTGCTTGAGAATTTACAGCACGAAGACAGAAGGCAGAAAATTCAGGGCGACACTTCACAGTGTAAGAACACTGCTCAGGCATCCAGCCATTTGTAGAATTTCTATCCTCCTTACTAGTGTAAATACTGCTGTGAGCTTTTGGACTTTTGTTTGTGGTCAGTGGAAGTGATCCTTTTTCCTTTATTACAGTGAGAATGGAATTGTAGAAATGCATAGGTTTTTAGCTTGTTTGGTTTAAGTCAAGCTTTGAAAGCTTTTGGTTCTGGACAGGCTTCAGCCTTGGTTCTTCTGCCATGACATGAGATACTGACTGATGTTTAAGTATTCCCTTCTTTTTTGTCAGTGCTTTTAAGCATACAAAGCCATGTTAAAATGCCAACTGACACTGGCATTCATTAGGTAAATAATTTCTCTGGAGCTGGAGCATTCAGTCACAAGTGTAGAAGCAAGCAGTGCCTTCTCCTATCACCATTTAATTAATTAAATTGATAGGGGTAAACTTTACTTGATCTTACTCCCCAGGTAGCATTTAAGAACTTTTCATTTAAGAACATTTAAGATTTTCATTTAGGTAATTAAGAGAGAGCTTGGTAGTGGAGTTTTACTGATGCACTTCTGCAGCAGTGAGCTTACGGCAAACGATTGTCTGTTGCTTTACACTGTGCTCTTTGCTGGCAGGAGTGTGTCTGACAGCCCCGTTTCTGTTTACAGAGAGTGATGGGAAACCTGCTGAAGGAGTGCAGTTAATTATTGAGAAAGATGTGAGTGGCCTTGAGCCCCAGCAGGAGAAGGAAGTCGGCTGCACTGGCCGGATTGCCGAGCCTTTCATAACGTTCCGGGACGGATGGGTGGCATACTACAACCAGCCGGTGTTCCTTGCAGGCATGGGCCTTGCATTCCTCTATATGACTGTTCTGGGATTCGATTGTATCACTACAGGCTATGCATACACTCAGGGGCTGAGTGGCTCTGTGCTAAGCCTCCTCATGGGTGCCTCAGCAGTCACTGGAATCATGGGAACAGTGGCTTTCACTTGGCTTCGGCGCAAGTGTGGCCTCATTCGCACGGGCCTCATTTCTGGAGTTGCACAGTTTGCTTGTCTGATCCTATGTGCCATCTCTGTGTTTATGCCTGGAAGTCCTATGGATTTGACTGTGTCCCCATTTGCTGACATCAGTGCCAGGCTGTTTGAAAATGAACCATTGCCTACTATAGCATCTCCGGAACCTGAAATGATTTTTGCAACTGGAATGCCCAACTTGTTAAATGGGTCTATTGCTCCTGCTGACAGTGGCCCAGAGATGAGTCCTGAGCCCGTGCCTTTAATCTCTGTTAGTCTCCTGTTTGCAGGAGTCATTGCTGCTAGAGTTGGTAAGTATTGCGTCTCTATTACAATTTGGTTTATTATCTGCTTTTAATTCTAAAAATTACAGTGCCTGTCAACTAAACCCAGTTGATTTTAGAATTAGAGGCAATCATTGACGTGTTACGTGTTGTTTCTGGGGCTAGTTGGTTATACGTCACATAAAAATGAAATTATCCTGCAATATTATCACTGGGGCAAAGACTGCGGTACTAATTGCATGTATCTTGTGTGTCACTAATACGAGAAAAGTTCCCACCTTTGGAGAGGATTGTAACGTATTTTTTGGAAAGCTTATCTCTAAATTATTATTGTTCACAACCAAATGAAACCACTTGTTACTAGGAAACAACACTAAACACATCTGCTATGAAAACCTTCAAATTTCACAGTTAACTATATTAATCCACTTACTAAAAGTGTCTTGGTGTTTGGGAGGAAGGCTTTGATTTGGTTGACAGCCTAATTTTTCGAGCCGTTGCTGGTTAGCATAGCATTAGTATCTGTCAACACAACAGGCAATCAAATATCTAAATGTAATGAACAGTAATGGCCATCTGTAGCATCATTATCTTCATTTTCTGCAGATTTGGCAGAATTCTGGAGGAATAGAATTTGATTTGCATGTATTAAGTTTGTTTGCAAGATAAGTTCCTTAAGCTGAATCATGAACAGACTAAACCAGTATGGAAGCTCATGTCAGCCATTTGAAATTATTGTGTATTCTGCATAGTTTGAAAGATGCTTGATTTTTATGCAGAACTTCAGTGATTGCACCTAGCATGGATACACTATAAATAGCTGTAAGCCAGCTATTTAAACAAGGAAAGGATGAGTAAAATGTTGGCTCCATAGTCATGATGAAGCAGAGTGTGACAGGCAACTTAATGTGTTGAGTGTGTGTATTATTTCAGGAGACTTTTGTAAAAGGAAAGTAAATTGCGCTTGACTGTAAGCGTGAAATCAGTTTTAGTCACAAGAGGGTATCTTCTCCTGTGCATTTTTGGTAGAAGTGAGTGCTTGGAAGGATGAATTGAATTGTGCCAGAGATGAGTTTGCCATGAGAAGCCCAGCAGGATGGATAACTGTTTTCTCTCTCCGTAGGCCTTTGGTCCTTTGATTTGACTGTCACACAGTTACTCCAAGAAAACGTCATAGAATCTGAAAGAGGCATCATAAACGGTGTCCAAAACTCCATGAATTATCTTCTTGACTTGCTGCACTTCATCATGGTCATCTTGGCTCCAAACCCTGAAGCTTTTGGCTTATTGGTGCTTATTTCTGTGTCTTTTGTTGCAATGGGCCACATAATGTACTTCAGATTTGCCCAAAAAAGCTTGGGAAAACAACTTTTTGTTTGTCACACTCCTGATCCCGAAGCAGCCCCTGACAGCTCACCACCTGGTAATACATCTACTGTCTGAAAGGATCCACTTCTTACTAATTTTGCTTCACAAATATCATGGTTAAGCACATATACTTCTTTTATGACCCTGTTTGAGGTGTTTCTCTAGAGTTGAATGCATTACTTAGCTGTTTGAGGAAGCTGTCCCAAGAGAGAAAATTCATTTTACAGTGACCCTGTAAATGTTTCGTGTTTGGCAGAGGACAGCCTGGTTGGATCTTGACAGCTGCAGTATCAAAGATTCCCCACAAGTCTCAAGTCAGGTGTTCGATCACAAAATTACTGTTCAAGTTCCACTGCTGACCCCCACAGTGATACTGCGGTTAAGTGGTACATACTCAATTTACCATGAATTCTGAAAAGTTCTTGTGTTCTTTGAGTAAAATGAGGTCTTGTCCTTCTTTTAGTTACTTCAGAGTAACTTTTTATACAGTATTTGGTTGTTTGGAGTTTTTCTCCAATATTCCTTTACCATGAACAGTTCTGCTCACCTATATTCTTAAACTGGTATAAACATCCTCTCTAAACATTGGACTTTGATCCACAAGGGTCCTTGTGGGTCCCTTCTAACTCACAATACTCTCTGATCCTTCTTGGATTCTTCTAGTAAACTCATTTTTTTCCCCAAAAACTTTTATAGTATTTTATGTTTTGGTTTAACTTTATGGAAACACCTTTGCAGGTTTTTTGCATGTTTCCTTACAAATTAGACAACGGTTAGGTACAAAATATTGTATTACACTTTTGTTGCACTTCATAGAGTAAAAAAGCCTCATTTAGCAGAAGCTATTGATGTAATATTACAAAGCATGGCTTTTAAATTGCAAATGGCAGGTTTGCTCGGGTTTAATGTAGCAGAAAGTGCTAAGGTCAGAAGTACTGGTACAGAAAGAGAAATTCTAGTGCTAACTTAGTTTTTGCCTCAGAGTACAAGCAGCTTTAGTTAATTTTCCAATATATCAGGCTTTAATAGGGCTTCTGAAAACAACTGCATTTGAAAATAGTTAATATTTCATGCAAAAGATGGATTACTTGCATTTATCTGATGTGCATGTGAATTTTGACTTTGTTCTAAAATACTGCTAAACCAATGAGATGATGGACTGAGAGGCCCTCTAAAGCAACTTTAGAGCAATGAAAATATGTCCCCTCTGTTCAATAAGTTCTTGCCTTTTTTATTTCATTTGTTTTGGTTTTTTACCCTGCATGTGTACTAACACAGTACTTCCACAGTCATTAACCCTGCGTGCACTTTTGTGGAAACTACGCACTTTGCTTTCTCAGTAGAGTTGAACCTGGTGGTGTCCTGAGTTTTCTAATGGCTTGGCAGTCTGACTTCTAAATTTAAATATTGGTAAAATGTTCGTTTGCAAAATAAGTAGTATGTGAAAACAATGTCAGCAACTTGTGACAAGTATCCTCTGTAACTTTTAAGGGTTTTTTTAATTTTAGGTACTGTCCTTCACAGTCATATATGTTGCCAGACTCAACCCTGGAACGTGTGTGAACTCCATTGAAATTAAAGGCGTTACAAGCAGGGCTGAATCTAGGCCAGCATCACAGATTTCATAACAATTACATTATCTATCAAAGAATGTAAAGAACCTCTAGTGGCTTTTGTCTCAGATACAATGTTTTTTGAGAGATGTGAAATGGCATGAATGGGAATACAATGTACAACCAATGGACTTGTAGCCCCTAGTTTTCAATAACTGGATGTAACAATTTTTCTCCTAATGGACCAAACCTAATAATTACTCTATGTTGCTGAAAGCTTCTCAGGGATGTTTTCACTAGGTTTATAAATGTTTATACTTTGACCAAGCATTTGGGTTGTGTTTTGATATAATAAAGAAAAATATGTAATTTAGAGTAGGTTTAAAACTTATGACTCAATCCTGAGTGTAACTTAAGGAAAAGGGAATTTTGCCATCAGCAGAATTTGTCAGAAGACAAATAAAATAAGCTTATCTAGATCTGTAGAGTAAGTATGTCCAAAGGATAGCCTTATGTGGTATCATGATAAGTATATTAGTAAATAAAATAGCTCTGATATGACAAATATATTTTCTCATATGTATCTAATTGAAATTGGGACCAGAATTTAATATTGTTAAATATAAATAAAGGTAGTCCAAATGTCAGTGCATGCCTCTATACTGCACTTTGAAAAACATCTGAATGCCACTGTATCTTGGACTCACTGGCCATCAGGGAAACTAAGCTGAAAATGCGGCTTTTATTTGGCGCTGTCTGCAGTGCACAGAACCCAGGGTGCCTAAAATTTAATGCTGTAGCACTAAGCACCAGACATCCCAGAGAGGATGTATTCCTGAAGTCTAGAGAGCTCCAAAAACGTGACAAATAGAGCTGGGAGCATGCCATGGTCCTGCCTGTTCCCAAAGGCTTTTTTTTTTTTTTCCTTTCTCCAAGAACAATTTAGTCTTGTTTAATTTGGGTAGCAATTTGTTCCATGAATAGTTCCACTAGATAGTGCAGTACTATTAGGAGAGGACTGGAGCTTTGTATTTGGTAAACATGATGGGATTAGCATTCATGTGTGCACATCACAGCTGGAAGGCAAGACAATCCTAAAATAGAAAAGTGGATGTTGATATGAAGAGGAATAAGGAGGTTTAAATTGGAAAACTTGTGTATATTGGTCTGCATTGGATGTCAAAAAATGTATGCTGCTTGAGCACAGCCCGTTTGTGTGCGAGTCCAGGATGTGTGCAGACACCTGTACTCAGTAGTGCTTTGAAGCAGTGTGGAGCCTGAAGTCTTACTTAGCAGGACTTTCATTAAGTAAGCATTTTTGGCCTTGTATTTATTTATTTTTTTAAAAAAATGTCCAGATTGGATAAAAACTGCCCTTAAAAATGTACGCACTAGAAATCAATCTTACCAGAATATTTTATTATACAACCTTATGCTGGACATAGTATTGATTTATGTATTACTATTGTTAAAGCTAATTAATAAATTTGCATAAAAACTTACTTGTCCTGTATTTTTCAGTTTGTGGGTATCTGGGTATGCTACACTTGGCGTGGATCCTGTGCAGAAAGCTTTTTTGTATGATGGGTTTGAACTGCCATGAAGCACGAACAGACAGCATTGAGGAAGAAGCAAATGCCAAATGTAGTCAAGATCTTTCAATGACTTTGTAACTGTTTGCTTTTTATTTACCATCCACAGTGGTAAGTTAAGACACAATGGATGAAGGCCTTGCAAGCTCAGCCTGGGTCTTGCGTTGGCAGTAGAACAGTTTTGTGTCTTGGCTTGCTGAGCAACAGAAAGCAAATGATTTTACCTTCCTATGTATCTTTACCACACTGAATTTGAGATTGTGGCCTTCTGTAGTAGCAACCTATAGGTGAGAACTCTAGGCATAGGAGTGGTCAAGCTTTAGTAATCAAGTACTTTTTAAGACTAATCTCAGAATGTTTCATGTAGAACTGCTTCTGGCTTTGAGTGTTTAGGATATGTTTGCACAAAGGGTTCATCTTTAGAAGGATGTTGCAAAGGTTCACTAGGAGCTCTCTGAACTGATTCCCCTTTGAACTAAGGTGTTCCTAGAAACAGACCTTTATGGTTTGTCCCCAGTTGTTAATGTTTGCCTTCTTCACTGCCACTTACAAATTAAGACAAGTGTTAGAATACTGACTTGAAAATGTAGGTACACATTCACCCCTGTAAATATAAAAGTACAGAGAAAAAGATTTTTGAGTGGTATTGTGTACTTAATAGGTAAAGACTACTTCTTTAGGATTAAAAAGTTCCTTCACAATTTACTATTTGATGGTTTCACTAGGGTTTTTTTTACTCAGCTGTAACCATTTTGCAAAGCTGAATTTTTTAACTCCCTGAGGAATTCACTACTCAGCAACCAAAGGTAAAATAAATGGAGATACCTACCACTGTTTGTTTGCTTGCCCTACTTGGCTTACTGGGTAGTAGAGATATCAGCCCTGCCTGTGGAGGGCAAGGTATATTGTATATTCTGTGTTATATTCTTGTCCTCTGAAATATTTAACTGCTTTTGTTTTCAAAAGCATTTTCATGAAGTGAGCACTGGTAATAGGGTCTGAAAGTGTAATCTTCCTAATGGAAAAACAAACAGTGAACTCAGACCCTTCACTTTTAAACTGTTTTGTTTCTTTGGTGAGAAATCTAACTCAGAAATTCCAAAGGCGTGAGTAGGCTCATATCTAGTAATTTTAAAATACTACAGTCACTTCTGTGTTTGCTTCTGTAAAGTACATGGTGGATGTCCTAGAAATCAGAGTAAAGACTGTTTCTGCTAGGGAAGAGTGCAACCAGTGGGTGTAGCTTTTCTGAATTGAGCACTCTGGAGGTGGTAATGCCTTTCTCTCTGCCTCAAGGCTGCCCTACTTTCAGGTTCTCCAGGAATATATTGTGCTGTACTCTGCACTCATGTCTTTCTCAAGTACTTAGTACTAGAGAAGTTAGTAGTGTGTTAGAGTAATAGTCCTTTTTTTTGTCTTGCCTTCTGTAGTTACACACTTCCTTTCCTGCTTCTGAGTGCTTTAACTGCATGGTATAATAAAAAGTATTTTATTCCTGGAAAAAGATTATGCCTTTAGCTTCTGCTTTCAAAAAAAAAAAAAAAAAAAAAAAACACATTTTTNAAAAAAAAAAGACACTATTTTGCCCCTCTGAAGGCAGCAAAAACCTGAACAAGGGTATTTGCTTAAAGGCTTGCAGGGAGTATGGACAAAGTGCATGCTGCTCAATAATGCTTTTTCAAATACTTCAGCTTGTCCTTGTGTGGGTCAGTATTTCTTTCTAGTTAAACTTTATTTCCCTTGTGGTCACAAGGGAAGCATGCAAACTGTGTGCTTTTTACTCTTGGTATAGGGTGATGGAGCAATCTGTTTTCACACATGCAGAGTTCTTGATCCTTTGTAAAATGCAAGGGAAGTTCCTTATATTTAGAAAATCTGAGTCCCTTTGGTAGATAAGGCAATGAGAAGGTGCAGTAGATATCTAAGCATATAATCATTAAGATCAAAAAAACCTCACCCACAACAGCAAAACGTGTTAAAGAGTGGCTTAGGAAACACCCCAACATTTTCATGGTAAGTCCTTGTTCATGTCAGTCAGGAGGGAGACACTGTAACAGCATATCCTCATCCCAGTGCCCCCACACTCGAGTCTGAGGGTGAGTTCTGCCTTGAGCAGCAGAACCAGTGGAGAATGGGTTTCTCTGTGTGTGTGTGTGTGTGTGTGCNTGTGTCCTTAGCCCGTAGCAACTGCAGTAGCTCCTCCCCTGGATTGTGTCATCCTGTCTCTTCCACGAGGTGGTCCCGCAGCGCTGCCCCTCCCCGGGTGGATGGACAGAGCGCAGCAGAGCCCGTGCTCTGGTCCTCAGTGCCACGTGTGCTCGGCGGGAGGGATGAACAGCGCACAGGACAAACAGCACCTGGCAGCCTGTGCTCTGCCAAAGACCTTGGCGAGCAGAAACAGTTCCAGGCTTCTCTTCGGCCCACCTGCTGAAGTCAAACTTTGAGACCTTTCTCTTTCATCATATTTAGATGGAATTAACCAAGTGGTTCAAAAGCTGTTTGTCAGGAAGTGAAGGAGGTGGCAGGGAGCGGTGTGGTTGAGTAAGTTTTGTGTCCTTGGAAAAAAGTGGGTAAAAATATGTCATGTCTGAAATGTCAATATGTCCATTGCCAACAACACACCATAACAAACTAATGTAGTCCAGAAAAAGAAAAAAAAAATGAAATTCAATGCAATGCCCTACATTTAGGCACAACCAACTGACTCCTCAAATACTGGGTAGGGAATGCTGATCCACTGTTGTAGAAAGTAATTGTGAGGTTATAGCCTAATAAAGAGAAAACATAAGTAAATGTAAACAAATAAATGGAAATGGGATCTGTAGCATGTATGCTTCTTTAATTGAATCATACAGAACACTGTTCTTTTTGAAATTGAAAAAAAATGGAGATTTGCATCCAGTCTTTCCTTTGTAGCTGTCTTGAACAGCAATGGTAAGCAGAAAGAAGCCAGAAAAGTGTAGGAGCTGCAGTCAGAGCTCTAGGAAATGCTGAGTAAAGTGCTCTAGGGACCCCTGCTTGAGCAGGGAGGTTGGACTAAGTGACTTCCAGGCATCCCTTCCAAGTTCACCCATTCTGTAATTCTGCGAAATGAAAGAATTCAGGACATGTAGAGATTGAGGTGATGTGCTAACCATACCTGCCTAAGTAAAAGGGGATAGAAATAGTGCATGATCTTGCTTGGAAAGACAAGCATTAGCCAAGTCAGATTACAGTGTACTTGAAACTCTGCAAGTTGTGGAGTTTCCAATCTGGAATCTCCAAGAGCTGGTGCCCTTTTTTCCAGCTCTGTTTTTCTCCAATTGCATGTAATTTATTTCTGCAGTTCTTCCAGTTTAGTGTTTCCTCTAGAACTGCTGCTGAGGCAGTGGACTAGTCTTACTGTTCACCTTCAGTTTATAAGCATTCTCTGAATTTGCAATTAAAAGTAGTTCTGCAGGATTAGGAAAATGTTCAGGAAGCTTTTTGAATAATTTAAGGGTATTTTTTTAGTACTGTCAAAACTTCACAATTACTACTAGCACTAATACAGGAAGTCTTCACTCTTTCAGAATGCTCACATAACATTCCTGTGCAGAGCCTGCCTGCATTTTGTGTGTACATCTCCTATCCAGCCTCCTTCTTTGAGCTCCTTTAGCTGTTGATACCCTGCTGATTTAGGTAGGAGCTGCAGCTCTTGGAAAATTGGGACCGTGTATTTTCTGGGCCTGCTTCTAGAAAGGCACAATTTGGTTCTCAGGCTGGTGAAAAAGTAAATGCCATGTGTGAATTCCTTAATTTCTGGGAGCTTCCTTCCCATGGCCAACCACATCACATATGAGAACTGACAGGGAGTTACACAAATATGTGGTCTGTCCATCTGGGAAAGAGGGAGGAGGAGATGTCCATGGTAGAAATATTTGTTCAGCTGCTACTGGAGTAAGGCCAGTCAAAGTTGCTGTTTACAGTCTGAAGAGTGCTGTAGTCCGTTTATCTTCTAAAGATAACCAAACAAGATAAATAATCAATTATTTGGGACAGTTTTGGCTTTATTTGCTTGACTGCAATACACTATTCCCTGTCATCCTGTACTGACCTTGGCATTGCTTAGCCATGCCTGATGGGAGCAAACTGTGATGCAGCTGGGGACAAAAGAGACACCAAGCAGCCCATCCAGGCTCTAGAGCTTCCTTAGTGGCTGTCTAAGCACAGACACAGCTGCTTTGCACAAACCCCCTGCAGATTTCAGTAGTGTAATCTCAAGATATCTGTTGACTGGATGAATGGAACTGAATGGAAACTCTCCTACAACCCCTGCACACAGTGGAGCACTCAGAATACAAACAGCTCTTGGAGAGAAATGCATAAAATAGCACTAGTAGTATATAGCCATCAAAGGAATGTAAAAAAAATTAAACGCTTCTCCAGGGAGAAGGGTTTTGCACAAGAATGTCTCCTAAATGTCCTTTGAAAAGTTTCTTTCCCCTCCGGAATACGAAGAAACTTTGTATGTGTTGGGAAGCCTTTATTTACTTCATTTTAAAACTATGTTTCTCTTATCTGTTATTATAAAGCCATTTCTGTCTTGCACACATCACGGAGCTTTAACTATACATTTAATGCCTTTACTATCCAAGGATAGCCTTGACAGTGATTTTCAGTTGTCAAGAAGCAGAGTCATGCTTTGGCTTTTTTGTTTTCTTCTCTTTCTTGCTCTGCTTAGTGCCTGATGCTGGCAGACACCCTCCATGCAAAATTCACAGTAGCTGCAAAAGAACAAAATACATCTCATCACCTTTAATTCCTTCCCCTGAATCTGTGTCATAAGGCTCATCTTAGCCAAAAGAGGGAAAAGAAACTGTTCTCCCACTGTTTGTTTCCTCTATTTTCTTTAATTTTTTGTGACTGTGTGGACACAAGGAGGAACAGACTTTGTGAATAGCAGAATCAGACCTGAGGAGGCCAAGTCTTTGGTTTCATGCCAAAGGGGACCTGATTAGAAGAGAAAAGAGATTTTTCTTAAGGTGATTGCTTCAGTATGTCCTCCCTCCACAAATAATGAATTCTTACCCAGTTCTGCTTTGCTAACAGAGGGTAAATTTTCAATAAGAAAATGGTAGCTTGGCTTACTTACTTGGATTTTTAGCACAGGTCACCAGTTGAAGTTCAGGGCTATATAGGAATATACAGTTTATTTTTATCTGCTTAGCTGTGATAAAATCTAAATGTTGTCTTAACTAAAGGGAACAGAGCAAACAGAAGAGACCAAGGCTGATTGCTGGATGTTCAGTAGAAAGTTGTAACTTCAGGCTGATTTTGTACTTCTTTTTCCTGTCGCCTCTGCTGTCTAGTTGGCATTTCCCACTTGGTCACAGAGGACAGAGGTTAGATCAGTATCAGAGCATGGAAACAGAAGTGCTGGAAGATCATGTGAGTAACCTCAGCACTTTCTGGCAAATCCTCTCAAATGTCACAAAGGAATTGAAGCACAGGTCAGCATTCTCCTCAACCCTCGCCACATTCCTCCACATCCACAGAGCTCCACACCATGGAAGCTGTGCTTGTGTGTTCAGGATAGGTGCTAATTTCTCACTCTATACATTTCCACTGCGTCACATATTTGCTGAAGATAACTTTGTATGCATTGACAAATCTAACACCAGAAAAGTGGGATAAAGAGGGCAGCCAACTGGGGGCACCCAGCAGGGTTCTCAGTGGTTTTCATGGACTACCCTCGTGACCTAGTGCCGAACATGATGACCAAGGCAACAGCGACTTTTATTTCTGTAGTTCACTGAATGTCTGCAGTATTTCTTGGGATTATACTTCAGCATTACTTGAGGTAATTCTGTGGAGATCTCCATACACTATTATAAATTCCAAGATCCTTCACATTGGGAGAGGACAGCAAGCAAATGTTTTACTGAATTAACAAAAATACATATTCAGAGAATGATTATTACCATTTTGGTCTTCTAATTCTCTTTATTAAAAGATAGAATCAATAGCAAAAAAATACAATTCTAATCCTCCTTGCTAATACTTCAGAATAGGAGGATATTAGTATGTTTTCCTGCTTCTTGTTAGAAACGTTAAAAACTATTTAGTCATTGTATATTGCTGCTTGTGAAAACTGTTACTGAGTAAAAATTCAGGCAATAAAATATTGAGGATTATCTCATTTCAGTAGTACTGACTGTATCAATTCCTACAGCGCATTTTTATTCAGCTAACTTTGCTTCTATCTACGAATGACACTGTTAATAAAAAGGGAAAGACCAGTTTCTCAAGACCATCCTGAGGAAGTGATACAAGGCATTATTAGATGTGCTTGAGGATGACTCAGTGATTCTTAAGTTACATCATGCTAAATAAATTATGCCAGAAGTTTGGCTACAATCACAAAACAACAGGACGGGGAAAGTAAGCCAGTTCTGGAGGCCGAAGTGCAAGCATTAGTTTGAAGTGAGCAAGACTGCTTCTCTGTGAAACCTAGTCAGAGCTAAGACTGATAGAAAGAGAGGCAAGGGAGACTGGGATGCTAAAAGGAAGAAGGAAGTGCAGCAGCCCAGCAGGAGTGTGTGACACAGGACATGCTGCAGAATAAGGATTACTGCTTTCATGGGATTCCCTCTCTTCTAGTCATTTAAATCGTTATCCTTAACACTCCCAGGGTGAGGCTGGCAGCAGCTGTGGTACAACGGGACCAAAGCAGGAAGCCGTGCCCACTGGCACAGGGGCTGGGAAGAAGGTTGCACTTGTGCTGCTGGAAGAGGGGTGTCCGGCCACCTCAGACAGATGTGTCCAAGTGCAGCCCAGCAGCCTGCATGGCACCCTTGCTGCTGATAAACCCAGGACTTCAGTCTAGAGCTCTGTCACACCAGGCTACAAGGAATAAGGGAGAAGGTAATGAGGCACACAGGCAAACTTGGAAGGCAGCTCATCTGTTCTTTCACCTATGTGATGCTGAAGGCCAGGAAACATAGTAATTACAGAGCCTCTTAGAGAACATAATGACCTTCAGCTGGAGCTTTTCAACTCGACTTTTTAAAACCTTTCCCTTCTAATTAAGGGTATTAAGGCGTCACTTTTTCCTGGACCTTAGAGAGAACTATTTTTCTCATATTAATGCAGTCTTTAAATGACCAAGAAATGTTCTTTTCTCCCCTTAGTTCTAAGAAATAACTTACAAATCATGTACTGAGAAAATCAGAGTCTCACCAGGGAGGAGTCCAACTGGGAGATGAGTGACATCTGCTATCCATCAGTTCTAGGTGTGTAAAAAGGCACACCTCTTCTGAGGTGTGTTAAATGCAGAGAGCTCACAGAATGCTTTGAAAAGGTTCCCAAAGGGAACTTTCTGTTAAAAACTGATATTGTGAAAGGGAGAACTACTGTAGGAGAAAACAAATTTGCTGTTTTCTTTCTCTCAAGGAGACAGGAAAGGTAGGAAAATGCTTTTTCATCCTTTGTGACCAGCAGCTAATCAGCAGGTTGGAACAATAGGAATCATTAATTGCTTGTCTGTGCTTTGCCAAATGCAATGCTATTTTTGGTATGAGTCTAAGGGCATGATTCAGCAGTTTCTTAGCCAGCAAGAAGTTCAGATCTATCTCAAGAGTATTTTAAGGCTCATGATATCACATGTTTCTTAGTAATAGTTTTCCTTTCTTTCTTTATCTGTGATTACGTAGTAATTCCATTAATGCATCACTCATTAGTAAGTATGGGAAAACACTGGTCATGCAATATAGTGAGAGAACTCAGTCAAATGGATACAGTGATCACCAAAGGTATTCCTGCTCAATAGAATTATCTGTGGTGCTCTTTAATTCTTGTGAGACAGTTAATTTGAATTAAAGATAGCTGAAATCCATGAAATATAACTATGGAAGGATCAACTCTGAACCATATTAGTTTTACTGATTTTGCATGCAGGTAGGAGGGTTAGCAATCTTCTCAATGCTACTAATACCAACTTGTGTGTATTTTTAGGATTGAGGTTCTGGTTGCAGTCGCTCATTTGGCATTGTCAAGAAAAAGATACAATGGTCAGAGGTCATCTGTAAGGCTGGAAACTTGAACTGACAGTGTAAGTGTGACCATAAGTATAAAGAGAAAGGTAAGATTCAACTACTTTAAAATACAGGGGGTGTGTGAGAAGCTCATGTTTAATCCGCAGTCAGGGGTGCACGACTCATGTTCACTCTGTGTAGGAGAAATACAGCTTCATGAGCAGCAAGCAATGTTCTTGCTGCCTTTGCCATAAATATCCTGATTAGAACTAAAAAGGAAACAAAACTCACATGATAGAAACTCGAGCAGTTTAAATCCTCTTTCTTTATTCACACTGAACACTGCAGATCCCCTCTCCCCACTGTCCTGCCATGGGTAACTGGCTCATAGCATGTGAAGGACCTTCCCTGGGAAGAATCCTGATTTGATGGTGTACTGTGGGAAAACTCTTTGGCCTCCTTGCTACAGTAGCCTGCTTGTTCCATAACTCAGCTTTCATGGTTCCTTCACAATTTTCAGGCAGAAAATAGGGTAAAGCACATCTGATGCCCCTTGGCATGTTCACCCCCTTCCTTGCATGGAGAGGAAAAGAGCCTGTGTAGGCAACTATCAGTATCTATGAAATCAAACATACTCCTCTGGAAAAAAATTTCATGGTATTTCCTTTGCAGGGAGGGGCTGGGAACGAGAGGTGGAAAGAATCTGACCTGATAGGGCAGTGCTTACTGAAAAAGTGAAAAATAATCAGCACAGTTCTCAGTGGAGGGAGTGATTCCTGTTGTTCATGTGGGAGTCAGGCACCAAGATGCCTTTGCAGCTTCAATCCATCCATTATCTCGAACTAATGTGAAGTGTCCATTAGTCAGTGGAATCAGATACTGATTCAGTGACTGAGCTGGGGGAAAAGAGACTTTTGGGTAGATGAGAAACATCCCAAACACATGGGTCTCACTCAGTCTTAAGCACTTGGATGTTGGCAAAAACAACAAAAAACCACACATTCTAAAATATATTTTGGGAAAGACAAAATACTGAGCCTTATACAAAGTTATATCTAAATGGGAGTAACTCTGCAAAATAGAACATTAAAATGTTATGGAATGTCAGGCACCAAACAACTTGCTTGTTTTTCTTTACTACAGTGAAGAGGAAAATCTGTGAATTTTTTTTGAAGCTGTTCCATGATTTAAACCAAATTCACATCAGAACTTCCTTACTGCAGTAGCCCCAGCCCACTCATTTGTATTTTAGAGGGGTAAAAGGTTTATGAAAATGAAATGAAAAAGAATGAGTATTATGTCACATCAAGGCATTAGAATAGCAACAAACTAAGAAATTAACAAAATAAAATTCTTCCAAGAATACATAAGTTGTCCTTTGGTAAAGGTAACAAGAAAGTGGCTGTTGAAGGTTTGGGGGCTCCCATGTTCCCTCAGCTGTTCATGAGCGAGATTAAAAACTTCAGCTGTGCAATACAAACGTGGGACATGTCATGTGGGTTTTCTCTTCTGTATTTCTGACAATTCAGGGCTCTTTAGGTTAAGAGATGAATAAATCCACCTCATCAGGAAATTTTTGGTGTGTGTGGGAAGGCTTTTTGAGAAGGTATGCTAAAAGAATTCTGTAGTAGCTGGATACCAGAGTGAAAACCAACCTCGGACTACAGGCTTAGCACAGTATCAATTAGTTACTTACAATGAAAGCTTTTTTCCCCCCTGGATTCCCACAGAGTTAACAGTTCTGTAAGCAAGTAAAAGCCAAATGAAAATATGAAATCTGTACAGACCTCTGGCCTTGTCAGCCACTATGTAAGGCAAAGTTCAGCTCGCTGCTCTCCACCGCTGACATTCTTGGCAAGCAGGACAAAGCTCTCCTCCTACCACTGCTGGAGCCTTGCCACAGCTGTGCTGAACATCTCCCTGCTTTAGGCTCTGAGAAGCTGATGGAGGACATTTGACATTGTACCTGGATCTTTTTTTAATGGGGAAGAAAGCTACAACTGTACACTCAAAACTGCTGTGTTTGCTGCTTGAAAAATTCTTTAAGCATTGAAATTTGGTTGGAAGCTTTAAACACTTCAAACAGGTCCTTCTATTAGACAGAAACACTGGTGATTACTTTAACACAAAGGTGATTATTTTACAGTCTCTTGCAGTTGTTTCAGATTCTTTTAGCAAAGGTGCTCATGAATTTCCTAGGTGGTGACTGCCTTTTTATCTCCTTGTAAGGAAGTCCCTTACAAACACACACTGTGCTTCTGGAGATGTGCCTTGCTTTTACCTGCTTTAGCTTTATTCTTCTGAACAAAATATCCTGTTACTCAAACTGTACATGCCAGTGGTTCTGGATGCCTGGGAAATCAAACACCTTTTGATGTAAGCACTGAAATCACTTCACTTGGATGTGATGTAAACACATTAAACAGTGTTTAATGAAAATGGGGAAAAATGTCTATAGGATCTTCCAGCATTTAAAAGATTAAAAAATATTTTCTTTACCACTCAACTTCATTTTAGGATTCTGACAATGTTTATTATTAGAATGAGAAGGATATAAACTTAAAGGTTGAACACCACAAATGGGATAAGTCCATTGATTTGAGGCCTAAACCTTTATTTTTTCAAGTAAACTTTCATTTTAAGCTATTGCATCAAGCACTTTACACAGATTCCCTGCATGAACTATTACCTTTAGGAATGAGAAGGAACTAAAATCCTTGCTTGTCTTACTGGTAAAGTATTATCAGAATGACAATTACAGCTGATCACAGAGTCACAGTCCACTTTTCTGACTGCAGGCTGCAAGTTCTTCTCACAGGGTCAGGAAATGTATGTTTTCTACTATCAGACAGGTTTATTACAACTAATACATATTTTGAATTGCATTAAATCTCACAAACCTGAATTCTGATTATAGAGTCACAAAACTGCTCTTGCAGAACACAATAATGTATCGCCTTAAGAAGGAAACAATTCTTTGCCTTGAGGTGAAATAGTTATAATCTGCTTGCCAGGATTTTCAAATGTTTTGCAAATTCAAGTTTCTTTTCTAAGTTAGGCTTCACACACAAGGAATGATAGGAAACAATCACTAGAATGATTTAAGCTTTGTGGCACTCCAACTCAAATAATGAGTTCTCCCTTTGCCTGTAACAATGCTCGTTATTGGCTCTGTTTCCTGAGTTAAACAAAAGCCAGGAAAACTGCGCAGTTTGAGAGACTGTGAGTGAAAAATCTAAGTTTTCCAATCAGTTTGGGTCCTGTTGACTGGCTGAGATGTAGGAGTGGACACAAGAAATATTTTCTGCAATAACCAACACTGTAAAAGAAGCTCTCATGTTTTGAGAACAGATTTTTGTTGTTCATCACCCTTTGCAGAAAAATAACAGAAAATTGTTGGATTCTGGAAACTTCTACTTGAAAACTACTGACAAGGTAGAAATTTCAGCTGTCCTGTCCTGGAACAGAGTGAATACAAAGGCTCTCTATGAACTAGGAGTCAGCCACCTATAAAGGTTACTTTGAAATTCAGACCTGCTGGGCATCTTTAGCCTGATATCCAAGCTTGATCTTTTTCCTCCCCTGAGCTTCCACGTAAGTGGCAGCACTTTAAAGGGGTTTATTAAGAAATGTCTCAGAGCTCCTGCCCAGAAGCATCCCCACTTTCCCCTCCACCTTCCCTGGCACACTGCATCTCTAAACACAGTGTGACACAGGCTCAGTTCTTAGGCCACGGTCCTGTCATAGTGTATCTAAAACTGGAAAATTTTAAGTTAATTTTGAAGGAAAATCAGTAGTCTCAACTATATTTTGTTAGGCTTTGAATACTAATTTACTGACAAAATAGTGGAAATACTTCCTTAAAGACAGATGCAGGGTACAGTTAAACATTTCTATGCACATTGAAAAGATGTGGTTATGAGGTCAGCAATGTAAAACACTATCTGCAGTGTACCAGATCTTAATTTACACAATGAACTTCACCTCGGACATGAAATTAATGTCTTCCATGCAGCCACTGATGAGGAAGATTGTGCTGGAGAGCAGATTCATCTGCATTTTCCAAGGCTGTGAATTGCAAGGATGCATTAGCCACTGAACAGCCTCCTCCAGTGCCTATCCAGCATCAGGAGGGCTTACTGGGCCTTCTCATATGAGGATCCATCAACTCCAAAACAGTCAATCAGAGAATTCATGTGGTGCCCTTCACCCCAGGGTCACTTGTTAGAACATTAGAACATTGCTGTTCTTTCTGTCCATAGAAAGAAAAAGTCATGTTTTTCAGCACAGATATTGCAAATGTAATGTGCTGATACTTGTAATTGGAGAGTTTCATTTCCTTGAAGTCCTTCTCTTCCCCTTGTCCTTGGTAAAACAGAAATACAATTAGGAACTTAAATCGCTGTCCATCGGCTATCTATGGAAAGTTGACACATTCCTCGCATGGTCTCTATTTTTGCCCTTGAAAAGAGCTAATGCACTCTTTCACCTTGCATGTGGTCTAGAATGAACCCTATCTCTTGTTTACCCTCTTTCAGAGAAGTCACTTTTTTCCCTAAGAGAGGCTTAAAAATTAAAACCAAACCAGACCAACTTAAAAAGGAAGGTGAATATTTAATGAGTCATAAATATAGGCATAATATTAGTGTTTCAAGTAACTTCAGAGTCTAGGATAAAAAGGGATTCTCTGATGAAATTTTGATTAAAAATTGGTTTTGTAGAAATAGTACTTTGAGCCAAAAGTAATTTTTACATGATGCAGACACTTGCCAGAAAGACAGGGATGGCAGGCAGCAACTGTGAAATGGCTGTGTAGAAGTAGAACAGGACAAAATCCAGTGAGGTATGTAAAATCCTATTCTGTCTGCCTACAGAGCAGTAAGAATAAATTTGCTTACCTGTCATTTGCTAAAGTTAGGCATTTTCTCTGCCTTTTGGTGAATGAAAGTTATTTTTCACTCAGTTTATTTTACTACAGCATCAGAAATGCAATTTTTTATAACTCCTGAAAATACCTGTGCCTCTGCCAACAGGGAATGTGGGTTTCTCAGATGGTTTTGGTGGCTCTCTCTGGTGAAGACCTACATGTTCAAAGGAAAATGGGTTATGCTAGATCAGCTTTTGTACTTTACTACCAAAACCACAATATGTGTACCATGCAACCTCATCTAAGTATATAGGTGCCATCAAACTCTACAAGTGCAAAAAAATTTGATATTTTAGAAGGGAAGTTTCTTCAAAAAGGAAACCTTTGCTGTAAATAGTCTATTTTAGTAGATCAAAACCTGAGTTTAGTGCGTTTTGATTCTAGCAATAAGCGTGCTCTATGATTTGCCCTTGGGAGCAAGCAAATTCATTGTGCTCATGGCATGTCAAAATATACAAGAAATAATACTTCTGAGGTTTCACATCCTTTCACAGTGTAATCAGAAGACCCAGGAGTAGATGTCTGAGCTATGATAGGAGTGCAGTGGAGTCATATGTTTCCCATGGAAATCATTTGTGACTTCCCTCTCTTTACTGCCACGCATCTTCAAAGCACAAAACCAGCTTGTATTTTAATCAGAACAATTATTTGCTTTACATCAAAGTTTTATGTAGCTCTTAATCCAAGCTGGATTTCAAAGGAGTGAAGTTAACAGAGGTCTCTGTAACACATGGGTGGTGATGTGTTTTCCGCTCCTGGTACACTTTCTATTGATAGATCTTGACATATTTTACAAACATTAATAATTCAGCTGCTTGCCAGAAAGAAAATATGGTTTGCTGTTTCAGAAGAAGAATTATTGCAAATTCCTTCTGCTTTTACAGAGAATTGTAAAAGCAGTCATCTTTATGCCTTAACTGCTGTGTGATTGCAGTTTGATTACGGTCTGATATATCTCCAAGTGTTTCAGTTGAAGTATCTGGGTGATCTAATCCTCTATTTTATAATTTTGCCTCTCAGGACCCTTTCTGCTGCTTTTGTTGTTCCTATGGGTCAGAGTTTTGAAAAAAACAGGCATGTTGTCTTTTATTTAATAGACTACACTAATATCTGAACAGATTATTTGCCATCTCCCTTATGATACAACTAGAATACTTGGCAAATAAATGAAAACCAGAAATTTTTTTACTCACAAATCAATATTTTTACTGTAAAGGTTCTATCAACAGAGACAACTGTTGAACATAGATAACCCAAATTTTTTGATCCACATGTTAGACAACTTGCTTCTTCCTCAAAAGAGTAGTTCAGTATTAACTAGTAAAAAAATGGGGACTGTAATATTTTATTTCTGCTGTTTGGATCATAGTACAGCTCAAAGCCTTGTCTGGGATCACTTAGTGTACAAACTGTGTACAGTTTGTCACCGTGGTGACAGTGGCCCTCCTGTGCTGTGGGACTCAGTTCTGTCCATGAAATTGCTGTTTCTGCACATTATTTGCAGAAGGCTGGTTGTGAACATTTTGCTTTTGAAATTCATGCTCAGTCCAAAACTCATATGAACTCACTGTTTCTGTTTTCTGCAAAAGTTAAAATGGCTTCACTTCTATAATGAATTTACACTAAACTATCCATTTGAGCCATTATGTCTGTAGTTCTCTCAAGAAGCTGTGTGCCTCACAAGAGGTGAGTGCAGTTGCTTTTACATTTGCCTTGCAGCCCTTTATGAAGGGCTCTTTAGACTTGATGGTTTTTAAATGGAATTAGGTCCTGATTATGTCCAAGAACAAAACTAAGGCAAAATTTGTTTGCTTTTGTACTCTAGTTCCTTGTCATGAGGAGCTGAGGCAGCAGAAGTATTTTGCTTTCCAGGCTGCTGTTGCAGCAGTAACAGCCAGATCAGGGATGTCAGCTCTTGCAGATAAATAACTGTTTTCCTGCTTGTGTGACTGAGATGGGCAAAGGCTCCTCTCAGAACAGGGAATCCTCTCTCCTCAGGCCCAAACCTCCATCTCAGCTGAAATCCCAGTCAGGACCAACAAATAAATATTTCTTTTTAGCATCTACATCTTTGTAACTCAGTGCTGTTAACATTTCCATTTTATCGTTTTATTTTAAACCTCCATATTTTCTTTTTCTACTTACACTCTCTTGATTCTTTAGCAAGATGAATTTCTTTCCAGGTCAAGAGAGGTGTTTAGGGAAGAGAAATAAAAGTGGAGTCTCTAAGGAGTCCAGTTTAAACAGTGTGCTTTCTTCTTATGTCTTCAATTGCCTTAGACATCTCTGCCTGCCTTCAGACTGAGTTGTTTGTTCAGACTGAAACACTTGCTGGAGTCAAATCCAAGGGGAATAACATATGTTCCATTAACCCCATTGTACAGTACAGTTCTCCCACGTGTCACTCCTCAGCAGCTCCATCTGAGGGCTAATTTCCGTAGTAAGGGACAGAAAAGCTTGAAAAATTAAATTGTTTCTAGCAACTAGAGCTGAATGTAAGTCATCTTTCCCTTATTCTCCTTCAGCGGTGGATGGGGTGAATTTGCATGTTCTGCATTTTCCTTTTATGTTATTTTAATTTTCTCCTTGACAATGGATTTTGGGTCAGGATGCCTACGTGGTGTTGCTGAGGGCAGGAGGGCTGCTTCCACACCCAGCCCTGTGAAACACATGTCGTCCCATGAAGGAAGCCAGCTCTGGGGAGCTGGAGGAAGGAAATACTTTTCCTGTTTTATATTGGCCCCAGACACTCTAAAGCTACTTTTGTGATTAATTTAGCCAAGTGCAGTTTGAGAGATGTCTGTGTTGTTAATCTCTGAATGTCTTTCCTCTTTGGAATTCAAACATGGTATAAAATCCTTGGTACAGGTACATTTTTTAGATAAAAAGGAGGTATATTTTTTTATTAATCATACAGTTATCACAGATCACAATTTGAAGATAAAAACACTCAGTGAAAGACCCACTTCATGCTTTCTCTCAGTTGTTTTACTTTTTTTCAAAAAGTAGATTTTATCCTGGGCAAAAGTTGCTTTTATAGACAGCTTCTGCAGGAGAAGGCCACACAGCACAAGGTGTGCCCTGTAGGAAGTAAACAATTAAGGATTGTCTGTATTTCTTGTTATGGTCCTTTCTGTGGCTCCAGAGGCCTTTGTGGGAATATATTCCACTGAAATAACAGAACCATCCTTTACTTTACTATATCTACTGTGTGATCCATTCTTTATCAAAATAATTAAATAAGTGGGGTAAGAAAACTTAATGGAAAAACTGAAAAAAAATCCACATTAAAATAGGACAGAAGAGCACTAAAATGAAGACTGCATATTACTCAATAGTTGTTTTGTTTTTTGTGGTTAGTCAAACTGTCCTTTCCCTGCACAAGTGAGGATTGCTAAGCATGAAACATCCCCTTTTGTAAGCAATCCAAACCACAGCTTTTGTGCTGTGTCAGCTTTCTCACCACTTTAGGTGCTGTGAGCAGCAGAGAACTGCTGTGACTTGTGACTGGTTCAATGACCACAAGTAATGGTTAAAGAATAAAAAAATGACCCACAAATCATATGATTATGATCTGGAGAATATGTCCTTAGAATTAAGGAAAAGTTTGGCATGTTTTTCAGCTTTCATTTACTAAAAGACAAGATATTTCACATGGCAAAATATGAATTAAAAAACCATGTGTGAGAAATTAAAAACAGAAAAGATTAAACTAAACTGCTTTGGTATACTGTCCACAGCAACATTATTGTCCCATTCAAGATCAGCATTCTCAACAGTGTAAGTAGTTATGCATCATGATTTTAGCTTTAGTCTGTGGGATATATGTCCTCAAAACTGTCTAATTTCATATGATAATTTGAATCTAGCACTATTTGCCTACTCTATAAATTTGTGATTAGAAATTGGGATTGTTTTAGTTTCTCCAGAAGTGCAAGCAAACCCTACATATTTAAACATCACCAGTGTGCTTGGAGGCACTGCTGCTCGTTCAGGCACTGGTGCCTCCAGCTGGATATGCAGTAAGAGGCCTTTGTCACCCAGTACAAGATTTCCCTAATCCTTTACATCAGTACAGAATAGGTTTTTTTCTCATATTTTTAAAAAGGCTGCTGGTTTAAAAGCTTTTCAACTGTATGATACAAGGAACTAGTTTCCCAGCAGGATCCTTAATTCTCCAGCAGAGAATCCTCAAATTGTAATGCCGATAGTTACCCAAATAATCCCAAGAAACAAGTCTTTAGTAAGTCCCTGACACAGGCTAAGGCTTTTCAAGGAGTTGGTTTTTTTTTTCCCAATTGTTCATAATTTATGACTCATAAATTCCTGGGCCACTGAAATATTGCAGTGACATCTTGTGCCAGCTTCCCTAAGGATGCAGAAGGTTTATATCAAACCACACTTCCAGTGTGATTTCAGTGTCATGGAGCAAGAGTCCTCATCCTTTTGGCGGCAGCCTCACCTTCAGGTTTGTGGATGTGTGATATAATTTCTCTCTTAGAATTAAATGGTGTGAGCTTCCTTTACAAGGCCTTCACAAGCCTTAACTCCTTGTCAGGAGTTCCTGCAGTAGATAACAGCTCCTGCTGTCTTAGGTAATGTCTTACTTGGAGTGCACAGGGACATGAGGTAACCTATACCTGTCATGACTCTGAGAAAAGCTTCGTTCTGGGAGATAGAGAAGTATTTTTATCATGGAAAATGTTTAAAGGCATCTATAGATATGCATTGGTGTTCCAAAGCCGTAAATTCTTCCTAGCCACGCAACCTTACCAAATACAAAGTCCAAATATAACGACGTGCCTGATTACCCTGAATGGTTGTTATGTGCTGCAGGCATGAACTAAGGAAGATCAAGTCACTGTTTGTTCAGGTGGGGCTTCTGCTCAGCAGAAGGGTCCTCTCTGCCCAACTTCTCCCTCGGATTGACGTCATGGCCTTCAGCAGCATTTGTTTGCAGTCTTGAATGTGGCTGTAGGCACAGGCAGCTGAACTGCTGTCCAATCAGCTTTTCTTTTGGTAGATCTAGAAGCTCAGGTCTTTGGGGAGATAAATAATGTCATCCAATTTTACACCAGTAACGTGTCCTTAATCCTTTGGAACCCCTTCACCTTATGTGCTGTTGGAAAACCAGAAGCTGGTTGGGTACCTGTGGTGTCTACCTCCTTGACATGAAGCTTCTGTCCCCTCTCCTATCCTCATTTCCACTCTCTGAAAGGATCCAGAACTCTCTGATCTTTGTATATGTGTATGTAAGTAATTCCTAATGCATCTGAATTGTCCCAGTAAATTGAATTAGACTAACTTCATGTGCTTGAGCTCATGTGGAAGGACTGGGTCTTCTAGTTTGTAACTTTAGTCATGTCAAAGTTCTGAGCAGAGAGAGACTGAGAAGAATCCAGATCTTATTTGGACTAGTAAAAATCAAGGCACTAGAACTGCATCTGGTACTGTAGGAACAACTTCTCTGGCAAAATGAACAGTTTCTCTGACTAGATTTGGTTTATAAACAGTGTTCTTTGGTCTGCTGTTCTACCTTCCTTGCACATACAGCTTTATGTATGTACAGTCAGGGCTTGGTTTGCAGGGAAATACTTATTTAGTGCACTAAACTACCATAATTGTAAGCTAACTTTGATTAGAATTGTTTGTTTTTATTCTTTTAACTAGCACTGTCTGCTCTAGTGTTCTAGGAAAATTAAACTAAATCTTCTGTGTACATCATCTGGTTCTGATTACCTACTTTATTTTCTGAATAGCAGTGGAACTTATTCGGCAAATCAGTGTACAGTCCACAAACGTGGTATTAATTAATGAGGTACATGCTTTGGACTTGGCTGCCATCAGCTCAGTGGTCTCTGAGCATGTTTATGCATTGCAGAGAGTTCCTGATTTCTCTAGCCACCTCCCAGCTGGGAGTTGATATTGCTTAAACTACAGACAGGGAAAAATACTGAAGGAAATAGATTCTTTGCTATGGAACATCACCCTATATTGTATTTATGGGGTGCTCAAAGGATCATTTTAAATTAATTATGATTTCCGTAGGAAAAACTCAGAAGTAATTGGCTCAAGTATTATAGGAATATAGTTTAATTACAAGCATGAAATTTAATGTAAATAAATAGACAGTTAAATAAATAGACAGTTTTCTAGTAACTTCTTTTGGCTAAGATGATTATAAAAGTACATAAATTAAAAACCAAATAGTCCCAAAAGTTGTATTTCCTCTTTTCAAGTAACCAGTTGCTTTCAGAGGGCAACAATATATACCACTGAAAGAGTTTAATGGAACAAGTGATTAGAAAAGTCTGCCCAGGCAGTGATATGTGTCATCAGAAGAGTAATACTTGAGAAAGTAAGAAATTCTTGTCTTGTTTTATGGAATATACCATTGGCATGTCAAATTCCTTAAAAGAGGTACTACACATGTCTAAAATATGTTCTGCCTTTCCATCTTTTCATTTCCTCTGGTTGAGGACAGCCCCAGGACTGTGTCACATTAGTGACGGGCGCTGTGTTTCCTTCCCAGCCATTCTGGGGGTTCCAGCCACTCCTGCAGAACTTCCCAAAGCTGCCAGGTGGGACTTGCCATGTGTCTCTGAAGAGAATAGGCTGTAAATCCCAATATCTGCTCACACACCTGGGGGATGTGTCAGTGCATTAGCAGGAGGTGGAGTAACAGAACAAGCACAGACCCACTTGCCAGACTGCTGCTGCAGTGTTTTCCTTCTCTTCAAGAGCAGCAGTGTAGCCAGAACTGTGTCCTCTGGAAGCTGGAGGTTGAAGGTAGATTTCGTGTCAACAAAACCTTTCAGAGTATTTAGCTTTTATTTATTTTATTTCTTACCATTACACACAAGCATGGTGTGCCTTCCAGTCCTTGCTTCCAGATACAGTTGTAGCAAAAGAGTACATAAAAAAATTAAATTAGTTAATTTCTAATAGTCTACAAACATTTGAAGGATGCTGTGAACTTTCCAAACTATTTTTGAGGTTACTCATTACTTCAATCAATTAATGTTTGTTTAAATGCAAACACAGCTGTTTTGTAGGGTTGTTTGGTTTTTACCCCATGCACGAGGGACTTACAAACTGAGCAAATGAAACACTTTGAGTTAACAAACCCTATTTCTCCAAAGCCCATAATCTCGAATGACAAATATTATTGCTCGTGGAATTGGGGACAGGAGGGTGGATGGGAAATCAGCCAGGGTTTTGGTTGGGTTTTTTTTCTGACATTGTTGCCTTTTGGTTTGCAACCCTCAAAGCCATAAAATTCATAAAGCTGGGCCTCCAGTAATGGCTTTTAAGATGGATTTTGCCTTCATCAGTTTGCCAAGAAAAGAGACGTATATTTTCAGTGTCCCCTCTGTGCCATAGCTGGGATATATATTTGGCCTTACTGGCCCCAACAAAGCTGGTACTGACTCTCATGTCTGCTTGTGCCAGTGACCACACACAGCCCCTCCTTTGCCCCAGATGATGTTTGTGCTCTAATTAAACAGCAGACACCCCCTATATTACAAGATAGGCTTTATCTAGTCAAAAGAAGCAATGATAACCTTTTTCCCTCTAAAAACTTGGACCAGCCTAATATTTGCAGATACCTTTCAGCCCTTCTGATCTGCAATAAGCACATTGTAGCCCTATTTGGCTATTGTTTTACAGAAAATAGCCTCAGAAATACCCCTTTTTTTCTTAATCTCTCTCAGTAACACCTTCCTAGAGGGAACTTCAGCATTTCTGAATTGTTCATTTTTCCAGGTTTCTAATACTCTAGTTTTTGCTTCCTTAACAAGATATTTCTCTCATTTACACAAATATTCCTTTATGAACATGAAAGCCAAAACTTTTTGTGGGCAAGCAGTGAATACAGGATTAGCAAACTTGCTCAATGGCTTGGTTCACATTTCATTCTTTGCAGTGTGATCTCCTTAATGAATAGTCAAGTTGAATTTGGAAAATGAATAGAGGATTTAAAAAAGCCACTTTGTACCACTCAGATTCTACTTAGGAATAATTAGACTTGACTGGATCCAATAAAAAGGTAGGCTTTTTAATTTATCATTTTGAATTAAATGTTTGCTGTGGAATTTCTTATTCTTCTAATTTCTTGAGAAATAGCAACACCTAAAGATCCCGAGATCATTTCCTTGGAACCCTGCTGATTTCATTCTTAATGAATTCTATAGATCTGAGCCTGTAGCTATTATGAAACTTAAAAGGAAAATGACAATTGACGTGATTATTTCAGTAAAATGTTAGGAAAATTAACCTAATCCCTATTGTTAAGCATACAGATTTTTTTTCCTATGGAGAAAAAAAAGTTGTAACGAATAATTCATTAAAAGTTTTAGTTTTCTGAGTTCTGCTAAGCTGTTGATATTTTAAACTTTATTTCAATGAGAGCCATATTTGCACTAGTCTAGATGTGATTTCCTTGTAAGTCTCTTTAAAAAAAATGTCAGAAACAACCACATGTTTTAGATTCCTTAATGAAAGTAGCCTACTTGTCCTGCTCAGGCCTTGCTCTCTCTGGCTTGTTCCACATTTCAGGCTGGATACCAAGTAGCTGTGAACCCTTCAGTCTCTTGCATTCTGTTTGATCAGCAAGTATTTGGGAACGGGAGAAGTGTGCAGGATTGGAAATAGCAAAATTCACTATCCCTGCCAGGGCTTTGCTTGGGCAAACTGCACCTCACCTATGAGAATCACACAATGATGTCCAGTGCTGATTATGTGTGGAAATTAAAACAGAAGCAAAACAGTTTTAAGATGTCATTAATATTTTCCTTCTCTCTAAAGATTTGATTTTTTTTTAAAGAAAAAATTGTATTGATGTAAGGTTCTAGGTCCTTGAATTTGGAGCAAACTAGTAAGATGGTAATTAAAACAACGACAGAGATCAAAACAGATGAAAGTAAGAGCAGCAGATACTAGAGAAAACTCTTACAGAATAAATTAATAAAACTTCAGTAAATCTACAGGAAATGAATATCAGTTCTATAAACAGCCAACTGATAATCACAGGAATAAAAATCAAAGCAAAAAGGGATCTTCTACAAAAATAAAAAATCAAAGCTTAGAGTAAAACCAGAGTCAAACCTAACTGTTGCCCGGAGTCAATCTGTTCTCTGTGGTGTGATCTGCTGTGTTGCACATGTAGAGATTTTGGGTCCTCTCTGGTTGAGCACCTTTTCATTAATTCCTGTAATAAAACACTTAAGAAATGTTAATAATCTTTCAAGTCCATTTGATGTGCCTGCAGGAAGCCTCCTTTCTGTTCTTTCCCAATTATTCATATTTAGAACAATTACCTAGACTGCGTTTGTTAGATTTCGTTTTTTGGAATATATTTGAAGTCAATAGGTCAGCAGGGTGTTAATGTGAGATTCTTGTCCCTGTGCATTTGTGCATGATCATCCAGATCCTCTTCCATCCCTGGTGCTCCAGGTGGCCCAGTGTGTGAGTACAGGGAAAAGGCACAGCAGCTGCCTCTCCCACTTGGCATGACTGCCTAGGAGGGAGTTATACAAAAAGGAGAGAATTGATTTCTACGTTGGATCCGTGAGAAAAATGAAACTTCCTGCAGTTTCTCTGTGTGTGTCTCCCTCACCCCCGCTCCCCTTCCAAATAACTTTTGGACCCTTTGGTCAGTTTTGGCCCTGTTGGATTGGGAGGTTGCACTGCAGGGAGTTAATTGAGATGAGCAGTTGGTAAGAGGAGAGAATCTCCATGAACATCCCAGTGAAGAGAAGTCTGTGGCTCAGCACCAGAAGATTCATACGGAAAAGGGACATGAATGCTCCAGGTAGATGAAAAGTAGTCATCGGAGATCAAACCAAACCCAAACCCAAAAAACTATGGGAAAAACTAGCAAGATTGTGCTGTGCATATAACCTTTTGGGTTTCTTTCTCCTAAAGCTTTAAGGAATGGGGTTTTTTTCAGTCTGTTCCTCTTTGCTGTTCCTTTGCTTGCTGATGCTACTCTTGCAACCTGAGCAGCACCTGTGAGTCTCTGCAGATTCCTTCTCTCTTAACAAAGAGCTAAGCATGCTTAAAATTTACTTCTCTGGATGCAGGATTTCCATATTATACATCACACAGTTGTATTTAGTCTGAAAAACTATTTAAGAACTTCTGAAGTTTTTGGAATGTAAATAGGAAGCTGTCCTTTTTTGACGTGTTTGTGTTTGCACTGATATCCCTCTCTAAGTTGAGGTCTCAACCATGGTTGTATTATATTTATCTATCTAGAGAGAGATCTTTGCAGCATTTCTACAGGATCTACTGATTTGTTTATCTGAACTGTGTAAGTGGCTTGATTTACCTCTGAGCTGAGAGGGGGCAGCTGGGAACCTCCACTATTTGTATATCTCAGCCCATCTTTAATTATTTTGTAAGTGGTTCTACTTACATTGCATTATTCCAAGTCGAAATGTTTTTGGAACATTCTTTGCTGGTTAATTGGAAAGCTGTTATTTCTGGCTTCCAGGTGATTTGCACTGATGGGCATTCAGGGTGGTTTTCTGGCTTCATTTAACCTGTTGATTTAGAAGTGGGTTTTTATTTTACAGTTGATGTAAGTTTTTCTTTCCACTTAATCCTTGAGATCAACCAGTAGATTTCATAGAAAAGGAAAGATAAACTGTCTCTGTATCCTGAGCCTACTAACAGAATGTGCAGTCCAGAAAAAACATACTGTACAGACTGATGGAGCAAGCACTATGAAAATTTTCCTTTCCTACAGATGTGATAGTTCTCAGAAATCCAGCTTTCATTTGCTCTATGCCAAGTGAAAAAGGGCTCTTTTCAGGATGGGATATTTCAGGGTTTAAATAGTCTCTTTGTACTAAGAGCTGATGCACTGTTTTTTACTGCTTATATTTTTGGTACTTTTCCTTCTTTGAAGTGATAGGGGAAATGGAGCAATCTGCAGCTCACAAGAAAAATCAGGAGGGTAAAGCCATGTGCCCTGGGACTTTCTCTTCATTGTCTTTGCTTCTGTCATTCCAAGTCCTCCTGCTCGGTCACAGGGTGACAGCCCAAGGTGTCAAACCCACTGTGATCCTTCTGAGGCACGATTGAGTTGTATTTCTGCTGGAAACTTATCTTAACATAATTTTAACGAATAAGATGAACTTGCTACATTAAGCTTCATTTTCAAAGTGGAAAAGGAAGATATCTGTGAAAGATCTCTCTGCTTTCCCTGTATTTCTTCCATTGAAGAGCTAGGACTGCAGGTAAGAGACAAGTAGGGCCAAGGAAGCTCTAAGGACAGAAGAAACTTATCTGAACAAAACCTTTCGTTACAGAAGTGTCTGATGTTGGTGAAAATTATATATTGCTTTTGACTAGCAAACTTTATGAGAGCCATGTTACTTTATTATTTGTAAAGTCAGTGACTAAAAATGAAAAAAAGTAACATCTCAGATAATATTGGAGAGTTTGTTTGTTGGCTTGTTTCACTGGTTTGAGGAAGAAATGAAAACTCCTGGTCACTAAAGGAAATCGAATAGCCAAGATATTCAAAGCCTTGATCACAGTCTTGAATCTGAAAATAAAATAAACTAAGTAGCACTGCAAAGAAGCATGTAAGTTGAGGCATCAATAACAGTAACTGATAACCAGCTTTATAGCTGGAATAATTCAGCTAGTTTAAAATAAAGGAGCTAGCAGTAGAAGAAAGCCATTTTGAAAAACTGGCAACAACTCTTGCTTTTCTGGGCACTGCCTTCTACCTACTCCTTTGTTGCTGCTCTCATGAAGAAATTAGATGAGCTGATGGCTGCAATGTGTGTTCTTGAATGATAAGCCTAATTCTTAGTTACACAGCTGCATCTGGAAAGGTCAACAGAGGACAAGGGTCATGGCTCCAATAATGATACTTCCTTACATGGTAAAAAGCTCCCAATTCTTTAACAGTTTTCATTTTAGAAGCTAATAGAATAATCACCCTCAGCAGTTTAATGCCATCAGTCTAAAATTATTTTCTTTGAACTGCTGGCCACTGCTTTATTTGTTTATTTACCTATTATTTTGGAAGAGGAGGAAGAGGGTGTAAAGGGAAACCAGGAATTGCTGCATGAGAGCTGACCTGTCTCGGGTATCACACCAAACAAACATCTCTTGGGAATGTTCTAGGTGTGGTTGCAGCTCTCCTAACACAAGGGACAGGCTCTGGGACAAATGAGTGAGGTTTGGGTGTATGAGATTAAAACTTTGTGTTCTGAGCATAGAAAAACCTCTTGAAGAAAAGTCCTGCCCTGTTCTCAGTGGAACTGCAGTTCTGTGAACATCTTTATTTATTCATGTTTTAGCTGGTTTCATTATAAGCAGATTTTCTCCCCCAGCCAGTTCCCCACAAAGGCAGTGGGAGCTTGTGTTGGCACAGGAGATGCAGTAGCAGGCAGCAGATGTGGGAATGCTTCTTTCCATGGTGGCCACTTAGGTGTTCAAAGCATTTGAGAAACCCACAGCCTCAGGAACTGCTGATACACATGTTCCAGAGCTGTGTGGTGACTTTCCTTACAGCCACGTTATGGTATTGACCTAAAGGGCTTTGTTCCCTCTATTACCAACAATATTAACAAGAAATTCTTCATAAGAAGCTTGGGCTATGTTCACTTTCAAACCACACAACTCAAAACACTGCTTGTAGCAGTATTTTAACATTTAGTACTTTACCTTGTTGTTGACAATGTGACTTTGTGACCCTGGACTATAAAATCAAAGGGTGCCTTGTCAGTGATTTCTGAAGAGTAGGGATTTCATCCTCAGTTGGCTTTACAGTACAAACACAAATATTGTTCATGATTTCTGCCCTCTGATAATGATTTCATCTTGTGAAGAGACTCTACTGTGACAAGCTCACTCCTTTGTTAGTGAAATAGTTAAAGTGCAGAGCTGTTCAGAGTATTATTTAAATGTCTTTTGCAACCTTAGAGGCGAGTGACCTTGCTGCCCTGGCTAAATTCCAGTTTACATCATTACAGTCTACTACTTAACTCCTCAAGGAAATGCTGTGCAGAGGCCAAAGCTAAACCTGCACTGTTCAGTCAGAACTGGGATCTCCACAGAAAACAGGGCCCTGCAGGGATTCTGCACTGGGAGAGATGTTTGCTGTGAAGCACTGGGGTGTTAGCTGATGTATAAATTGCTGCCTTTGCTTCTGCCATCGCCAGAAAGACTCAGATACTAAAGGTAATCAGCAAGGAGTACAAACCAGAACAGAGAAGGAACAACATGCTTTAGGAGTATCCAGAAATGTATTAAATGGCCCTGACAAGTTTTTCCCTTGAAATTATAAATTAGTCAGAACAGTATTTGACCTTTTAGCAATTAACCCAAAGAAGTTCTGGTGTTGCTAAGGCCCAGGGAAAAGCAAAAATAAAAGTTTAAAGGGATGGTATTTAATTTAAAGGAAAGACAGTAGCATGCTTTCATTTTTTTCTAAAGATTCTTATGGAAGAATGGCATAGAAATTTTGCAGGAACGTGAGATTACGTTTATTAGGAAGAAAACTGTTTGTCAGAAGAGGTAAGCCCTGAACAGATTCCATACCACAGAATGGCTTTTATCAGAGGTTTGCAAAATTATACAAATACCTGTCAAGAATAAATATACCTCAGTTCCTCTTCATTGGGACAGAGGGTCTATTCAGGTTTCTCTGAGTTATATTTGAAGCTACTGTTGTTTTCCTCTGTCCTATTCTCTGCTGGTTCTAATTCTGGCTCTTAGCACGTGCTTTAGAAGGCGGACTGCAGACTGGGATTTGGCAGATGGAGGTATCTAAAAGAGCCTCCCCAAGGCTAGACAGACAAACAATTGTTAGGCTGAAATACAAAGATCCAGGTGATCCTAAAACATGAGGCACAATTTGCAGGGCTTTTTTTCCCCCTTGTTCTTGAACTCAGAAATCCATAGCAACTACTGTTTAGTAAATATCAGCCCCTTTCTCATGGCTTTCTTGCCAAGTCTGCCCATCAAGGACAGGGCACGTGTTGGAGCTGCTGTTAACTAATAACCAATTTGGGCCTCACAAAATACCAGTGCTGTGCAGTCTCTGTGGAACTACACTTGACTGGGACAAATGGGAAAAATTATTGGTCACCTCTTCTGCAGTTAGAGCAGCAGCAGAGCAGTCTCAGGGACGCAGCCTCTCAGTCACAGCCCATTGCCATGATGTACTCCACAAGGCCTTGCCTGTATATTTATTTTTTGTCATGCTTGCCATAGCTGCTGGAATTTCAGGCCCTCGTGTTTATCCAACCACTTGTCTGAGTGGAAAATCTGGGAAGTAAACAAGTCCCCTTCTAGGCACCTTGCCACCCTTGTGTGGTCTGTCCCTCAGCCTAAATAAAGCTGTGACTGCTGTGAAAATTGCTGTCCTGCTGTGATGCACAAGGCACCCACAGGTATTGAACACTGACCTCTACATGTTGCAGAGGTATTTTCTTCTTACCTGTTGTATTTATCAGGTAACTGGAAAAATGAGATTAAGTTAAATCTCCTTCACTATGGTCTCTTGTGTCAAATCTTTCTATTAAAGTATAATATCCCTGTAAAGCAGCCTTTAGAATGAAGAAGCAGAAGCCAAAGAACCAAGATTTAACTTAGGGCATCACAGTAAATACAGGAACCATTCATGGCTACTGAGATACATAAGATTAAAAAATAATAATAAAAAATTGAGGAACAGCAGAGAACTGTTTTAAAACTAAAGTGTTCCAAAGCAGCTACAGACCAATTGGTACCAGCCATTCCTTTGTATTCTTCATTGTTGTAATTGCAGTATCAGCCAGAAGACATTTTCTACTAAATGTGCCTACTAAATGTAGTAAAACTGTAACCAGAAATGTATTTCCTTCTTGAGCAAAAAAAACCCCAAAAAACCACGTGCAGAGAACTATGAAGTGAGGGCCCTCTGTGTTACCTCAGTATGTTCAGTCTCCTGTGCAAAGCAAAACAAAGTCAGTAAAGACAAAAGGTTTAAGTTTAAGCTGTATTTTGATGAAGTTTCCTAACACAATGCACTACTGCCTGAACACAAAACTGAACTGCACCTTCAGATGCTGACTTGCACGTGAATTGTCTCGTCTCTGGCTTGGCTTCCAGGAAAGCACTTGACTTTCACAAGAACACATGAATTTAAACCCCCACATGAACAGATACCACCAAGCTTTCTTCCTTTAAACTACACTTAAATGTTGCTGACACAGTAACACAACACCAGGCTGTGATGCAGTGCTTTTGCAACAACTTGTGTATAGATCTCTGCTCAACTCATACTTATTTTTCACAGACCTAAAGTCTGGTGTTATTACAAAAAAACAAAAAAACCACAAAAACCTTTCAGTCTTTCCTAATACAGTGCATATTTTGAAGTAGGGGGAATCTACTTTTTAGTTTCCTGTACTTTCTTAATGTTTCTGAGTTACCAAAACCTATTATTTATCAGTTACAGTCTTAAATCATTTTCCCTATTTGTTCTGTTCAAACTTTTCATTTAGGGAAAAATCCACTGGGTCCAAGGTTCTTAAAAGGCTGTATCAGCTTCAGCTCTGCAGATAAGAGGGATGGAAATAAAAATTGCTAACACTTGGGGAGCTGTGATTTTTTGCTTCAGCCACATATACCATGAGGTTATCTAAAAAGCTGTTATACAAAGAGAGAAAAGTGCAAAAGCAGAAAACTGACCAGAGTTGTGACAGAGTGTGTTTTCCTTCTCTCCCTGTAAGTTTGTGATGGAAATAAGAGATATGAACTTACAGGCAAACTTTGAAAAGCTTTTTACAGGTTTTAAAATGTTGTTTTTCTCCATACCAAGGCCTAAACAAGAGAGCAAAATGCCTAATTACTAAAAACTTTCCTTAAAATTCTCAGCAATACTAGTCCTAATAAATAGTCTATGATAGAAGAAAATGTGCCTCACAATCATAAGTAATGGTAGTCTGAAGAGCTGTGGCACCTGACTTTATTGTATGAGAAGATGCAGGAGGCCTTTGCTACTGTGGGACTAAGTTAACTCTAGCTGGTTTAGCCTGAAATTGGATCAATTAACTGTTTTTCACATTAATGTCTGATTAGAAGGAAATATAAAGAGTGTGCAAAGGACTATCAGCACTCAATTCAAGTTACATGGCAGACATTCCAAGGCTCTTTACAAAAGCTAATGTCTTCTGAAGTATTTTCATATCCCCACAATCATGCTTTGACATGTTACAGAATTAAAAAGTAATTTTCTATAATAATGAGTTTTAAACTAATTTTTGGGGTTTTTTCTCTTTGCTGAACTCAGCACTCAGACCTATTGGTAGAATTGTTTTTAGCAGTTCTTCTCAGTGCCCGTCTCCATGGCAGTGTTCCCATTTCTCAGGGTTTAAGACTCCTCGCACACTGTCACCATGGCAGGCCTAACATCCATTCCTCCCTGGCTGCAACATGGGACTTTTTAACCCTGATGGATGTGATAGCACACCAAGGGAGCAAACACTGCCTTTGTGTTAAAATGGGAAAGGTAAACCTGCCAGAAAAATAATGCTGAGGTGCTTTCCTTGATGCCTAACGATGAATTTCAGTAATTCTATACATGGGTGGAGCTGGCAGATTTTATCTGTTGTGTTGGATTCATTCCCCCCAAAAAAGTGAGAAGTGTTGCACTAACTGCCCCCCTCACTATTTGGTGTTAATACAGGAGAGGAAGCAACTTCCACTTTGCTTGAAAAGCAGAATAGGGAGAACTCAGGTTTCACTCAACTGAATGTTGGATTGTTCTTGTTCCAGCATTTTTAATCTGAATACTTTTAGCAAAATATTGTTTCTTCAGAGCTTCTAGTGACCTGTGCCCTGTGCATCTGCTTGCCTTCACACTGCAGCACCAGAGGAGACTGTATTCACTCTTAGGCCCTCAAATTCACCACTTCAAACTAATTCTACACTCTGCTGTGTAGTTAAGTGATATACAGGAATTTCAGCTGATCCATTAAAGGCTTATTAAACTGGCTCTTGCATAAACTGATGCATCTCCTACATGATGCAGTTGTCTTGATATTTGGAAAGGTTTCATAGTGCTCTGTTAATTGAGTACCTCCACTTAAGAATCTCCATACTCTGTGAACTCCACAAAAGATTAATATCTATATTCTCTAACCAGGCATGTTAAACCACTTATCTGTCTCAACATCTGGAGAAGAACTTCTGGGGAGGAGACTTGTTACTTACCTGTATAGAGCACCAAGAACCACCCTGATTTCCCCTGCCACACCTTGAGCTAAGCTCTGTCACCAACTGAAGGCATTTGCTGCTGCTGCTGCTGCTTTGGCAGCAGTAACCCAGCCTCAGTGGGGAAGATTTTCAGCAGCTGAGCTGTTACATTGCTATCTGATCACAAGTCAGATAATGAACCTAGTTTTGCTATTAGCCTTTTGAATATGCTTGCAAGGGGGAGGGGGGAAACCCCCGAACCAGGTTAAGCATTTTCTAAGGTCACAAAGAATCAGTAATAAACTAAGAGCAGAATCAGCTTTTCAAAACTTTAATCCCTCCCCCTAGTTCCGCATTCCTTTGGAAAGAGAAGCTGCTAGAAAATTTTTGGCCAGAGGACCTGAAAATTTTTTTTTAAGAATATTTAATCCATAAAGCTTCAACTTGCAGTATAAAAAAACTAAGATGTCTGTTTAGAAGGCTGATATCCAACTGTAGTCCATTTTTCTTATTTTTCGTAGCTCTTTTTCTTGGGATTTAGACAGTTTACATGTCGTCTCTCCTAATAATTCCATATGGCTTGTATCTTCTTGTTCCATTGCTGTGACATCTTCCTCATCTGATTCATCCTCTGCCTTTTCACTTTCCATTTCTACTTCATCAGCAACTTCTTCAGCACTGGAAGATGGTTGGAAACAACCCAATTAATAGGTACTCTCACATATTACAGTACTACAGGGGAGAAGTTACATTATCATGCAAACAACCAAGTAAACACATTTTATCTTCTTTTATTCATTTCAGTCTACCTTAAAACTACTATGCTTCTCTTGCCATCTCAATTTCAAGCTATTTTTCAAATAGCTCTCCTCTAAGTAAACTTAAAATACTTTTCTTTCTCGAAATGTAGTACATAACTGCAGAGCAGGCAGGTCAGCATTATGACAAATGTTACAACATTGCAGTCCTACAGGATCAGAAACATTGGGGTAGATGAGAGAGTATTCACAAAGACCATTCTTTTTCAAATCTGAAAAAGGTCACTTGATCTTAAAAACTGCTACAATACCTAGAGCATCATTAGGAAAGAAAAAAATTCTTTGGTTTTTTTTCTCTATATGTAGAGAGGTGTTTAAAGTGGCTGTTCCCTTTTGAGTTCAAGTTTTAAGCCTGTGCTGAAGTAGAAAGCACAATTCCAACAAATTATATGGAACTGTTATAATTTAAAATGCCTTAAGTAATAGTATTGATTCAAGTGTCTTGTATAAATATTCCAGATCTATGAAGAGTGAACTGCACGGCAAAACAGTACTGGTCTTCTAAAAATCATCTGTTCTAATACAAACTATTCATCACTCACAAAACGTAAGTGGAGAAGCACACAGCAATATCATAGTGCCAATGAAAACAGAAGCATTTAATGTTAATAATATATGCACTGCATAATATATACACTATACAGTGAGAAATTGTGGTCAATCTTCAAGGGCCTCCTGCTTCAGCCCTTACATGTACCTTTAAATGCACAGCCATACTAATCACCACTGTCAAAGTACAAGCTCTGCAAGTGCAAATATTTACACAGGTCACTGAACTCTCACAATCATCAGGACTGAAACCAGATGCGAGTTTCCATGTATTAGATTTCTGTCAGTGTTTTGTGGATGTTTTGTTGTGCCATGCAGTCAGAGGTCCTGCAGCAGTGGCCAGCACAAGGTGGCAGAAGCCAGAGCACACTCGGGAGCTGTGTTTGTTTCCATGTAAGCTCTGGCCCTGGGAACCACCCGCTCGCCCGCCTGGCAAACCCACACCAACACCTCATTCCAAGGACAGGTTTTCATCCCTGGCCTGGCAGAGTTTAATGAAATGCTTTAAAGAACAGATGACACAAAAATGCAATTGTTTAACTGGCTGCAGTGTAAGTGATATTACTCCTAATGTAAGACCACTGTCATAATCCCAGTGTCTGCTTTCCTTCTTTAACAGCATATATTGATCCCAAAGGAGAAAGCTACAATTTTATGTATCTATCAAACTACTCTATTAAATTGGAATTAATGCACTGTAAGCCAAACTTAGATGTCCTTACAGTATACACTTGTATTTTGTAGCCTAATGAGAAATGGCATTTGAGTTCAAAATAAATTTTTAAGATCAAACTTCTAACTTCCTGGTGTATCTAGAAACTGAAACAAAAAAATTACACAGCAAGGCATAGTAATTTCAAATAAAGTTGAGAATCTAATATTTAACCAAAAAATAGCACTAAAAAGCCATTAAATCCCTGGAATAAAGTTAAATTCATGGACAACATCTGAGTGTAAAAGGCAGCATTTTGTGTATAAGCATGTTATGTAAAACCCAGCAAAAATAACAGCAATAAAAGAGCCAATACACTGAACAGCCACACCATTACCACACCGAAATATTCTACTAACTTACTGAATAGATAAAGAATGTTGGAAAACTGCTTTTACACTTTGAACAAAGATGTACATAATTTAAAATAACTCTGATAACTAAGGAGAGTTCTTGAACTTCTCTTACCTCTTGTTCTCTTTGGAGATGAGCAATGAGTTAATAAATATAGTGCAGAGGAAGGAAGCAGATGGCAAAACGTGTGCTGGAGTGTGCAAAAGCTGCAAAGATAAAACAGAAGTTTCATGAGAGATTTTGTTTGTTGTGATTTTGCTTGTACATTTACTGTAATTACTCCTACCTCTTTGACAGCAGGTGAAGCTTGCTCCTGCTTATTATGAACAACTGGTTTTCCAAGGTCTACATCCTCCTGTGCTTGCTGATGTCTGTGCTTTCCCAACAGCAAACTAAACGGTGTCACAGGAAGACTTTCTTCTACTGCCAGCTTGAAAAAATATAAGTAGAATTTTAGTGTCACAAATCTAAGTTCTATCTCCTTTTCAGTTACCAAAATTCAGAATAAACCCAGGTTAGAAAAGTCTACACTCAAATTTAACACAACTGAGCTATGTGGCTCTTTGTACTCATTCTCTGTCAGGTGTCTGGAGAAAATACTGCAGAGAGAGTTGCAAAACTCTCCAGAATGTGGACCCAAGAACACTAGATTTTAATTTGCTGATCTACCTATTACCTTCCAAATATGGGAGGTGGTGTATGTACCAGAAAACCAAAGGATGGGTTTTTCTGATTCCACTTGGAACTGAAAGATCATTTATACTCCAGCGTCATCTGCAGAAAAATTCTATTATGTAATAGCAACCAAAACATGGCACCTTGACTTTTGGCATTTTCCTACATCAATATACATTGGTATGAACACCAAATTATTTTCCCACCCTCCAAAGAAACTGAGTGCTCATTCCCACATTCCCACAGCACTCTGTATTAGAAAGATACTAACTTCTGCTTTGATCTATTATCTAATCAACCAAATCAATCAAATGCTGATGTTTCAGTGGGTATGAAACATTTCTTCAACATGAATTTAAAAAAAAAAAAAAGAACCAGTTTTCCAGACTACTTCTCCACAGAAATACATACTGGACTACAACTCTGGAACTCCTCACTTTTAAGTGACAATTGACAGACAACTGTTCATCCCCATCAGAAAGCACAGTTCAGACCACACTCAAGGTTCCAAGTGTTACAGAAACCAAGATAAGTAAAGAACTTACTCAAACGTTTTGCTTCATTTGTGTAGCCTGTATCTTTTAGAAAAGTTTTCTTCCCTCCCTCAGGGGAAATGGAGAATAGCTTACTGATACTTTTATGAATATTTTTACAAACAGCACTTCTTGTCAAAAAATAAGCAAATCCAGATTACTGCCCCTTCTGCTAAGTGTCTGTGACTCCAGGTAAGGATCTGGTGTGCATTTTCATGAGAAAAGGGAATTTCAATATGACAAAATAACCACCATCAGGATTTTGAACTGCCCTGTCCATCTGAGTCAGAATTTCTATGAGAGGTACCTGTTTGTTTGATGGCGTGAGCCTTTCTTCCAGAGACTTTGTGCTAAGTGTCATTAGCTCCTAAAATACAGAAGGATGTAGCACAGTTACCATATGTGAAACTGCTTTCCATATTTCCATACCTCACCTACAGAAGCTCCCAACTGGCCCAAAAACTTTTATCAGTCAAGTGGAAGAGGCAAAACCATCTCTTCCTCTTTATTTTGTAAAGAAACTGAAGAGAAGCAAGAATGAACCTAGAGGTGCTAGAGACTTTTTGGGAAAACAAACAAAAAACCCCATATCCCCATCCAGAAATTACAGGGAAACTGAATATCACATGGAACATTTGAATAATCAGCAATAATTCATACAGCTTCTAGGTGCTTGTTTAAGTGAAACAGCATAGGCAATGTTCCCAAGTTATCTAGTGTCTTGTATCAATGAAGCAGCATAAACTATTCACAGTAGAAAACCAGTAAATAATTTTGAACTTAGGCTGTTTTGGCAGTTGAAAGCTTTCAATAAAGCACAGCTTACAATGACTTGACATCAAAAAAAGAAACTCCTATGCTCATAAGCAGAACTCTGAATTCATATCAATCCAATTTAAAGAAAACAGTTTTTCCCCAGGAACCACCTACCAATTACTATTCCTTACTTGTGTATCCGTAAGAAAAAACAGTTGGGATTTTCTTAGCCAAAGGTATTTTTTTGAGCTTGTCATTTCAGGTTCATCCCTTGGAACAAAGGCAGCAAGCAGGATCTTGTCTTTACAAAGATTTCTCTGGATGTAGATTGGCCGTGGCTCATTTGGTTTAAACACAAACACTGCAAAACCAAGAATATCTTCTTTTTAAGTCAGGAAATTCTTGTGCTCCTGGCCAGCTGTCAAAGCCCTGAATATCACAGCCAGGAAGGCTGGACAGCATCGCCTCCAAGCACCAGTTTACAGGAATGTAACTGGGTAACTTTACTCAACAATAGAAGGGACCTTTCACAGTACTCCAGTCCAGGTAACATACTTGGAAATTAACATTTCTGCAGGAAGAGTTAATTTAATGTCAAAGCTCTAAAATGTAGCTGCATAGTTCTGCATTTACAAGAAAGGGTCAAGAACATTTGAGACCCTCAAAAGTGTGGTTAATCCTGAGATATATCCTGTACCTGAAACTAACTTCTGGAAGAAAAGGTAACACACTTTATTTGAACACTGCTGTCAGATATGGCTCAGTTTCCACAGGTGCAAGCACACCCTGAAATCCCTCTTGCAGCTTTCATGGTCTGAATTCTAAGTAAACCTTTTCTAGAAATTGTGCTTCCCCTGTTTTGAATTCTGCTGATTATGCTTTGTCAAAGAAGGCTTTGTACTCACAGCTGGACTCTTTGGAGAGCCATGAGACTGCCGCAATATGTTCAGAAACGGGATCAGGTTGCAGAACTACAACGTTGAGGTGGGCACTCCACTCCACTGAAAAGCAAGCACAGCAAGAGCCAGAGGTGAAAGGGAGCCAAACAAAAGGTCCAACAAACAACACACAGGGACTTAGCTGCTGGAAGAGGCAGCTCCACTCATTCCCTGGTGAATAAAAACACACAAATGCTACCAACACAACACAAGTGTAAGAAATACTACCTGTTACTGGGTTATCCTCCACCTAACTTAAAATTTATTCTGCACACACACACAAAGCACATGCACATGGACAGGATACTATCCTAAGTAAGAAAATCGTCCCATTTTCACAGGGCATTTTTGTAGTGTGTAAATGTGGAATTGTAGTGTGTAAATGTGGAATTGAACCAGAATTATTTCAAGGTTTCACAGTAATTTCAAGTGTTAAATAATTCTAGCACACATTCAAGCTGATCTTACATGCACAAGTGAGCAGGTTCCAGCAACACAGAAAGCCATAATCAGTGGCACCAATAAGGTACTTGGAACATGTTAGTCTTCCAAAGCAGATCTTCCTACAGAAGTAAAAAATCAAAACAAATTAGTCACCCTCAGAGTTCATCTTTGTTTCTCCTTGCAGCAATTACAAGTCACAAAAACCATTCAGTTATGATTTAGTTTTAATATCTAAATCAAAGTTTGCTGTTGCACCTCTAGTGGCATGAAACTCCACACACAACTATCTGATAAGCCTGATGATTTAAAGTATGCATAAATATGTAAGGATTACATGTTTCTACAGCATTCCAATAAAAAGGGGGTATTTAAAACTCTTAAATAAATTACAGACCAATACATAATTGTAAGTGTTCACACTGGGATGGGAAAATACCATTTAAAAAAGCCCTACTAATTGTTTAGGAACTAGAATGAGGGAAGTAGTTAAACAAGGGTTATTATAAGCTGCTCCAGTTGAAGAAAGCATGTGATTTCATTTCTCAGTTTCTTGTTTGAGAATAACAGTACAGCCTTATGACTTCTAATGATAAAAGATTTTCAAAAAAACCTAGCAAGGGACAGAATTTGTATATTAAAGCATAGCCCTTTGAAATTATGCAAGTAATACAGTAATTCATTATATTCCTAAGGTAATTTATTTCCTTTTAATATAACAAAAAGTAAAGGTAGTAAGAGGAGGGAGCTGGCCTGGGAACAGCTTGTCACTGCACCAAGCAGTGGTGCTCACGTGCCTCCCACAATTTTCCTGCACACCAGTTTCAGAATAACATTTCTCAATTTCTTGTCTTAGAGGACCAATATAAAACACACTTCATCACACAAAAGAAAAGCTTACAAACATACACACAACATGTGGAAGGGAGAAACCTCTGTATGCTGCTATGATTCTTTGTGTCAAGGGTCTTAAAAATATTGTGACCACACAATGTTGATGTCTTTTATCATGACAGCATACAATGGGGCATTGCTGGGACAGTCTGCCAGAAAAACATGTATTTTCAAACAGAGGTTAGAGAGGATCAAGATATGTATTTCATAGTACAAGCAAGGTCATCATGCCTTTATGGTTTATTGATATAATTTCTATTTGCATGTATGCATACACAGATAAAGAACCAACTTCTTGTATCTACACTTTTCCAGGATTCAGATTCACCCCTGGATTAATGGGGAAAAAGAGAAGGGGTATCAACACTCTACTTGTGTGCTCCATGATACAGATTTAACGATGGGAGGTGCAGGAGACATAAGCAAGAAAGAAGAAACTGCAATGCTCGATCTTATTTTTAACAGTATTTTTAACCAACCACCTAAAAGCCATTTTAGTCTTTTCTATATACAAATTTAAGACTGATGAATTCAATGTTTTTGTGTATATGTTTATGAGCATATACAAGGTTTAGGACTGCTATGAATTGATTCTTTCCTTTCTGAGAGTTCAAATGAGACATAAAAGAGCAGATGAAAAACGTACCTTATATTTCCAGGTGGATGGCAAAATGTACACTTAAGATCCCAGGTAAGTGAATCCCATACAGTGACAGTTTCTTCAAAGCTGACAGCAAGCAAAGAGCCATCTTCTGAGAAGCAGCAGTTTGTAGCTTGGTAGTTGTGGTAGCTGCCTACGAAGTCACAGGTCCAGCTCACATTCTGCTGTGCTGTGTTGAATGAACAAGCCAGTTAATTCAAGTCTATACGTGAGAAAGAAGAATTTAATTATTATTGCACAACAGGCTCAAGAGCAAGGCAGTCTTCTTTCACAATTTTTGAAGAGTACAGAGAATCTGCCCTAATAGAATCTGTTCTAATTGAGAAACAGCTCTAGTAGGGTTTTCATTTGTCCTCCGTTTTGAGCATTTGAGCTGTGAACCTTGAGACTGACAGGGTAGAATATACATGCTTAGTTTGCCAACTCCATTAACTGTGCTCTCAAAGAGGCAGAGGTTAGGTAAAATGATACTCAAGTAGATTCAACACTTACTGTTCTGAAAAACTGTTCTGTCATAACTCTAGCAAGAACACATGAGCATTACTCAAAATCTGAACACAGCTTGCATTTGAGTCCAACAAAGCTCATGGTTCATCTACAGATTTGAGGATCACCGAGTGACCCATCAGCATATTTCCCTGTGTTGTTTCATATAATACTGCACTCTGCTGCTGCATTCTGTTGGGACACCTTTCCCACTCTTGATAGTTACCAGAAAATAAACTGGAGCCAAGTGATGTACTTACCACATTAACATACATTTCCCAGTATAAAATAATTCCTACAGCATGCTTTTGAAACATTTGAGTAGGATGAGGAAAAAAGGGAAAATCACCCTATGCTAAGATACCCTTTATATAATGGCTACAAGTTGATGATTAAAAGACCTGCCTGTAAAAAGAAAAAAAGAAAAAAAGCCAGAAACGATTGTGTATTCCCAACTGCATGGCACCATCTAGGGGCCCAGCAAGAGACCTGCTGCAATTAACACACCCCAGAGTGAACTCAACGGAGCAGCTCTTTGGTAAACCAGTATTTTCTGCAGAGAAGCTGCACCATGTCAAGCCCTTCTACCTGAGCATTCCTACTCTGCCCCACTAGGCAAATACACCACAGCAGTCACCACTAATTGGTACTTTTACACAGGCCATGAAACATAACCTTGTAGGCACTTAAAATACAAACACCCTGATGAGGCCAGTCAGCAGATATAAAACTATTTTGTGAAAGGAAAACAAACAAAATTAAGCCTCAACCCCAATTGACACTATACTCAAGATCAAAGTATCTGCTCATTAAGATATAATTTAGCCTCAGAATAATTAATGAAAAAAGCAAAACCAAACACTCTTTCAGATACCATTGAGGGGGTTACTATTAATACAGTAACGACACAAGGTTTTGTCTGTCTGCTCATCAGCAGCCACGGTTGAGGAACAAAGAGGTTGTGAAGAGAAAGTCTGGCAAAGTTTGCCAAATGGAAACCCAAGTAGCTCAAAAGTACTTTTGAACATGTTCTCACCTGCCCATGAAAAGACAAACAGATTACTAAACTGCAAACAGTTCAGCAAGACCACTCTCACAGCTGCTTAGGAACATGAAATGACTAGACATCCAAGTGGCAGGAAAGTGCCACTTCACTTAAGTGTGCCTGACACCATAATAACATTTAAGTCAAAGGACATTAATATGTTGGAAATCTTTTGTATTTCATGTCCAAAGGCATAGAGCTATCAATAAACATACCCTGATGGTGTGTTTGAAAGAAGTGAACATCAGCATGTCTTTCAAGTGGGTAAATTTGGTTATTAAAAGTATCTCAGAAATACCTAATTACCCATTCTATGATGTTCAAATACCTAATGGAAAGGAAGGATGTTGAAAAAATGAACTCTGAAGTGGTGGACCTGTAGAATTGCAAAAGTGCTATTATTTTACACTAAGTCAGCTCAAACAGTAACACATTTCTGAATCTTGCTCCTTTGAGCAGGAGTCTCAAATGAAAAGCCAACCCAGAGGACTGACAAAAATCCTTTTTCTCAGCATGAAAAAATCACTACCACCACCAATTCTTTAAGCAATGAACACAGGCTGCCATTCCCTCCTGCAGCAGCTTGCCAAGGTCTTTGGCTATTTCAGGAACCTCCATGCCAAACTAATACTGTGGAACTATGGGAGAACTCCATCATGGGAGGCTTGGGAGAACACAAGACATCATGCAGCAGCAGAAGCAGATCAATGCAGGGGACTAAGCAAATGAAAGTAGGGTCCTAATTCCTACAGCATGACTTCAAATGTCACTGTAGGTCCTTTCCAACTCAGGTTATTCTTATGGTTCTATGTTACAAGGTGTAAGTGAGAGTAAGCTGTATTTTGGCCATGCTTACCTTCTGGATCAGTGTCTTCTACCATCACCCAGACTTTAAACACACAGTCTCTGCCAGTTGTTACCAGTATGAGAGAGTCCTCTCCCAGTTCATCCATGTCACGAAAGCACATGTCTGTGATGTGGTTGTCATGGGGCGTGTTTATTCTGGTGTTCAGCTGAAAGCTATAGGAAAAGAAAACAAACTGGCCATTCTATTTCATTTGGAACTTGGGGAAGACTTCAGTTCAAGTTGATTCTGGAATGGGCAGGGAGAAGAGCAATCAAAGGAATTTCTAATCAAGACAGTGAAATGTTATTGCATCGACAGATCAGGTTTCCCTAATGGCTTCCATACAGTAGCCCAGCACCAAGAATTATCACTAGGCAAGCATCTCTCAAATACTCAGCCTGAACCCTGAGCAGTCTTCCAGTACATAGAAATCAGTCTTGTGGTTGATCTGTGCAGTAGCTTTCTTTTGCCTTGTTTCTTTAAGGAAATAACAATTTGTAGTCCAAATGTAATTTTTTAACAGGAAAATTAGGGAAAGGGTATTAAGCAGATGCATATGCTAAAGACAAAGACCAACAATAAAATGATAATCTTCTGTACTTTCTGGAGAAGAACTAATCAATTAATGGTAGATTACATGGAGGTGGGAAAACTATGAGTTACAGAACCGTTCTGTCAGGTCCATGATTTTTAGTACCAAGAAAATACGTGAATTTAAGTCCCATAGTTACAACAGACTCTGATTACTGTAAGTAAAATAGATCCAGAGCAATTATTTCCTATGTTTATTCAGTGCAACTCTGTGCTCTGCTGCAGATGCTGTGGTGTGCATGGTAACTTCGCAGATCCGGAAAAACTGCCTTTGCAAGGCCAACGTCTGTGCAGGGATGTGTGTGACTGGCAGCTGTTATCATTACCTTTGTGCCTCTTCATGGTAGAACCAGAGCTTCAGCTGTAGCTCGGGGTCAGTCACTTCTTCACTCTCCTCCACGGTGGCCAGCCAGGTGCCCCGGGCGCTGAACGCGACCTTCACCAGGTCCGACTGCTTCAGCCCCGCCTCGTGGATGTACTGGCGCTGCACGATGTCCAGCTGCAAAACAAGGCCACAGGTGTGTTATAAAATTCAGGCAGAGCTCTAAGAGATACCATGAAACCATGGAGAAAGGTTTCATGAAGGCTCCAGTTAGCCCTGACTGGGCTGTGGCACAAAGAAGTAAGCCAACACGTGGGGAAAGCAGAATTAAGGCATGTGCATTCCATAACGATGCAAAATGTAGGAAGAAATAAAAATAATTTGAAGGTGTTTTACCTATAGATTTTGGACATTTAACAGGATAGCACACTCTTTTAAAGTACCTTTTTCAGTATCAATGTTTAGATTTGCTTAGCAAGTGAACTCCGAGATAAAGCCAAGAACATCTCAGCCTGGGATCCAGCCTTGTGAGATAGCTATGATGTCTCTTTTCCATTTACGGAATTAAGTCTTCAAATAAATTCTGATGCACAAGTTACTTCAGTGAGTAAGTTAAAGTTTTGGTACAAGCCCATCCAACTTACACTGAACAACTGCTGGTCACTCTGGAGGGAATAGAACTGCAAGTGGCCTGGCTCTCCATTCAGGACCAAAGCTTTGGTTCTTGGATCAACCACTAGGCCAGTCTTGACATCCCTACCTGGAAACAAAAATCAGGTGACAAATGACCAAAGCTATCAAGTGACACATTCCACCCTCTATGTGGAAGATAAATTTTCCTGCACTTACTTTTGATTAGCCCTTGAATACTTCTGGAAAACCTTAGGTTGCTGTTGATTATTGTGATTCCTGAAAGAGAAAGCAGACCAAGTCTTGCAAAAGGCACACCTCTCATGGTGGGGATTGTGATTATCTGTACTGTACATGTATCTTTTCCCACTTTATGACACCAAGGTGAAAAGACAAGTTACAGCAGGCACCATGCAAATTCATGGAACTGATCAAAGAGCAAAAGAACAAGCACCTGTATCTTCAGGTCACTAATGAAATTCTATGTAGTCCTTAATTAATTCATCCAAAATCAACTAAACAAAGCTCATACAGATTTGCATTTCCACTGAAGTGATACTTGGCTGTGTTTTGGCTTACTGTTGTCTGTGTGCAGGGTGCAGCAGAGAGCGCCGTCAGAGGACATGGAGATGTACTCGATAGGAGACCCTAAACGAGGCAGGAAATCCTTCTGGCACGAAGATTCATTGTGCCACTGGACTAGAACAGATTCAACTCCACCACTCAGCAACCTGGTTCCTTTTCCAGCAACAAAATAGAGTTAAAAGGTTTTGCTTACAAAAAAATAAAATCAGCAGCCTGTGTTTTACAATGACAAGACAGACATGAATTTCTCGAAACTTTTTAAACTGTTTTACAAGTAAACAATTATATCAAACCTGGGCAATGCACAGAGACATGCTTCTCATTATCCCCTGTTAAACTGCTAGAGAAACCTGGATTAAGTAACAGGAATTTGTGTCTACAGTGAAATTTAAGCAATGCTTTGGGAGTAGTAGATCCCATCGCTTTCAGAATCAGCTGGATATTTGTGTTAGGATATGGCTGAACTGTTCTCCTCCTGTGAAAATACTTTGCAGTAAGAAATACCTTAAGGAGAATAGTTCAGATCACACAATTCGGATAAAAGTGTAGTATTTGTGACAGCAGGTTTGAGCTCAGACAAGACTGGCTGGTTTTATTTGAATGCAAGTAAAACTGGTATGAACTCATCAGTATTATTAATGAAATGGAAGGGGAGGAAGAGTGGAGTTGAGGGAGATGAGAGAAGGGGTTAAGATTTTTCTTTCTACCACAGAAGGCAGATATTTGACATTATAAATGCCAATCAAAATGCATATAAGAAAGTAACAACTCCTTTCATTTTTATTTCAGATCCTTCCTGGATATACTTGAAATTCTAGAAATTAACTTGTTAATAAGGGGACAAACTTGAGGCTTCTATAGATTCTTCCTTGTCTGCTGCAACACTTCAAATTTGAGAAGGTTTTGTTTGTTTGATAGGGATTTTTGGGGTTTTTTGGTAGGTTTTTTTTATTGCTTTTTTTTATTATTATTTTTCTTTTACTCACCCTCCATAGAAAAAGCCAGATCCATGACAATATCATGATGCCAGTGCAGTGTGGAATATGTGTACTCTTTCTTGTGGTGGAAATTCCTCCTGTGTGGAGAGGCACAAAACAATTCTCTATTCACAACATCAACAATAGAATAAACAAAAGGAAATACTGAATTGAATCAATTATATCATCCTGTCCTTTAATTCCCAGACTAGTTTATCCTACGCTCAGGTGATGCAGGAGGGCAGGAATCACATTACAGGTTTTCAGAACCCTCCTGGTCCACGCCTCACATCTTGGATGTACTGAGCAACTCAGCCCTGGAAGCAACCTCACCATGTAATGTCATGTATTCCACTGGTGTGCTCTCCTTAGGACTCTACTTGACCATAGAGAGTTATTTCAGCTGCTCTTGCACTACCTTTTACAAATAAGTTTAGATTCAATGGAGCATAACTTAACATAGGCATTTTTTCCACTTGACATGTACGCTTGTCAGCACTGCAGGTTCTGCTCATTCTGACTTCTGAAAATGGAAATGCTAAGGACATGTTAGACTGCTTTGCTCTGACAGTCAGAGGAGTTCATGGGATACCATAAGCAGTTAACCAAAATGCACATACCAGAGGCGAATCTTTCCATCAGCATGGCCAGTTGCAATGCAATCCTCTGTAGGATGGCACACGACACAACTGAAGCGATTGTCTCCTCCTTTTGTCTTCAATGTACTTAAAGAAAACCTTCAAAAGTTGAGAAAATAACTTTAATTGTAAGAGTTAGGTTGGTTTTTCTAAAACAAATCTTCAAAAGGATCAGCTAGTGCACATAAAAATAATTCTGATTAGCAAAACATTTTAAAGTTGTTATGGTCACATGCACTCTAAAAAAATAGTGACAGACTTGTTTTCCTCTTGATTGCCTTAATTCTTCACCTTCAATCAAGCTGAAAGAGTTTTTGCTTCTGTCTTTCTCTCCCTCTTTCCTTTTCTCCTGCTTCCCTCCCACTGCTTGGGTCCTGCCCAAACTATGTCACTTGTTTCAGGTCAGCATCAACCTAAGTATTTAACTGAAAAAATACAATCCCGAGCTGCAAAAGTAAAGTAGCACTGCCACTGATCTGCTCACTGTTCACTTCTACAGGAAGCTTCTTATACAGTGACTACATCCCCACCAGCAGAAAACCAAATATGAGATCATGTATGCACACATCACGAGTTAAAAAACATATAGGATATATCAGACTGAATCAATACCTGACATTTTCATTCTCATTCTTACCTGTTCAACAATTTCCGTTTAAAAAAATAAACTTGGAGATTCATGCCCTTCACCGATACCACATATGCACCCTGTTAAAGTAAAGCCATTTAGGACACACAGATTATGTTTTCACACAAGAAAAAATAAAGCATATTTCAGTACTAAATACTTTACACTAGACAACATATAAGTTGATATTAAGCAAATGCTTTTCCATTATAAGTGTCAAAGCTTCTTTTTTGTTTTTGTAATATTAAAGCAAGCATAGTTCTTACAGTGATTGATTTACTTTCAGTTTTGTTTCAGTACTGCTGTGCTTTGTATAAAGGCATAAACAGCACAGAGTTCATTTGAGAAGGGAAAAAACCGACCCAACCAACACCCCAGAGAAGAAAAAATCCCAAAGGTGAACATACTTCTCTTCCAAATGCAATGTGCTTCATTGATGCACCCACACCATCCAGAACCACTGAAAGCTCCTTGCTTTCCAGATCTTGGCCTGCTCCTTTTGTCAGCTTAACTGAGACCAGCTGGAATGTATCTGACCAAAGAAAAAAATCTGTCTGAAACCAACAGCAGTACTGAAGAACGAGGACCTGACAGTGGGGATCAGTGCAAGTGTAAGCAGAATCCAAGGGAAGCTGCATAGCATTTGCTCTTGCTCTGAAGTAGCAATATATCATAGTGCATAGTAAATCCAAGCTGTATTTACTGCAGACAAAATCCCATTAAAAAATACCCAGGCATGCTGGGAACAGGACAAGTCTGTTTATGGTAATACTGCCTGAGGTGGGAGGATAATCTCCAGCACTCATACCCAACTTGAGTAGTATAACCTGTACCTTGGTGAGCACTGCTCAAAGATGAACTGCATCTCTGAGACCACATCCATGCAGTACATGTTTCAAATGCAAGGACAAGCACCCTTCTACACAAATACTGGAATGGTAGATGTCACAGAATGAGAATGAAAGAGGTATAAAATGCAGGACTACAGACATCTGCCACAGGATTTAAAAAATATTTGACAATTAACATATTAAAGCCCATTCTTGCAAGACACCACTCGCTGCTGGGACAGTAGCACAGACACAGAATGACTGAGGTGATGTGGATGATGCTACTTGTACTGTACCTCGTTCCCCCTTCTTTGGAATGACAACAAACACTGAGTCCTCAGCACTAGCAAGCGTGGAAAGTGCCAGAAGTTGAGATCCTACAGTGAAAGTCTGAAGAAAAAAGAGAGGAAATCAACAATTACTACATTTGTGTGTATGTCTTTAAAATAAGGTAATTGTGTTTTAAAGAAATGTTCATGTATTAATTAAAATTCTCAATTCTAAGATAAATACATTTTTATTTTATCAAGGACTAATACAAATGTTGAAACAGTACTAGTAAAATATGAGACTCTGGATTTATTGAAAAGCCTCAAGACACCTTATCCCTAATACAAAGCAGAAGGCACACCCAGAGGGGGGTATTTAGCAGAAAATGTGAGTAAGAGTAAGCAGCCCATATTTTCAAGCCATTGGATCAATTCCTATTGGTGTATCCCAAACTGCAGCATGTAATAAAGTCAGTATGTCAGTACATCTCCCATCTTCTTCCCCAAAAGGATCATCATCATCATCATCACACGTTCTATTACTGCCATAATTAGATGGGTTTTAGGTTGTGTTAATATTAGAACAACCCATCTCAGACTGATTTGTGCCCGTTTTTGACATGCTCTTAGCAAGAATAACTCAACATACTTTAATGAGAATCCCGTCCATGTAGTCCCACAGCTTAATGGTGCCATCAAGAGAAGAAGAATAGAGCTGAAAAAAACCCCAAATATCAACTATATAAGTAATAGCAATATATTAAAGCCAGATTTTACATACAATCACAACTGTGATTCCAGGTAACTGAATCACAAAAAATACAGGACCAGCTCTGTGCTGCCTTCAAATAAAGTGCAAACACAACACTACTACTCTAGTTAGAAATGAACATTGTGAGAGTGGATGCACAGATACCTGCCATATGAACATCTAATTTTGCACAGCTAATATGCAGATCAGTTCCTCTTAGAAATAACTCTTGTTTATATCCAGACAACAAAAAAGCCCAAGAAAACTAGGAGCAGGGAAGGCAGGCTGGGGCCAGAGGGAGCCACTAGGCAAGTTAAAGGGATTTAGTCACATCTGCATCAGTACCAGCAGACACAGAAGGGTGAACACCAACCACAGTATTTCTGATTTTCTCACATGCTTTTTTTACCCTTTCAATCAAAGAACCGGAAATTTTGCTGTATTCCCATTTTGTTATCATTCCATTCAAGAAGTGTGATCCACATGACATTTCACGATTGTGTTTGTAGGAAATTGACACGTCTCTACCCTTCTTGTCAGATTTCAGCGAAACATCAGCTCGACGATGCCCTAATCACTCCTAGCCCCTTCCCAAACTCCAGCCAGCCCCAGGACAGCCGCCGCGGTGGCACATAAGGGTCAGGGGCCGCCCGGCCACCCCCAGCCACACCTCCCCCCGCAAACCTGCATATGGTTGTGCGGGTTGAGCTGGATGCCGGTCACTAGGTCGGCGTGGCCGCCCATGAGCCGCAGGGTCTCCTCGGTGTTCACGCTGTACACCTTCACGAAGTCCCCCGAGGCGCACAGCAAGTACCTGCAGGGGGAAACGCCGTTAGCCCGGCCGAAGGGGCCCGGCCGCCCCGCGGCAGTCGTAGGCCGCGGGGTCACCGGCGGGCAGAGCCCCGCTCGGAGCTCAGGAGCACCCCCCGAGCCCGGCATCCCCGGACCCCCGCCCCACTTGCTTGGAGTCGGCGGAGAACACGGCCCTGGCACCGCGCAAGGTGCTGCCCCCGCACCGCACCACGCGGAGCGCATCCGGCGCCACCATCTTGTCCCGCCGCCACTCGCGCGCCGGCCCCGCCCCGCCCCGCCCGGCCCTCATTGGCTCCGCCCCGCCCGGCCCTCATTGGCCCCGTCCCACCCACCCCCATTGGCCCCGCCCCACCCGTCCCTCCNGCCTCCATTGGCCCCGCCCCACCCGGCCCTCATTGGCCCCGCCGCCGCCGCCGCGTGCTGCGGGTGGGCGACGCGCGCGCCCCCTGACGGAGACACGGGAGCGGCGCAGGAGAGGAACGGCCTCAAAAGCACCTCGGGCATCACCCGCAGCCCGGCACCCAGTGCCGCGTCCAGACTCTCCCTAAACACCTCCAGGGACGGTGACTCCGCCACCTCCCTGGGCAGCTCCTTCCAACCACTCTTCCTATGCAGAAATTATTCTTAAGGTCCAGCCTGAGCCTCCGCTGGCACAGGCTGAGACTGTGTCCTCCCATCGGTTTCCTGGGAGCAGAGCCCGCCCCTCACCTGGCTATAGCCTCACAGTCAGGTTGTTTGGCCAGGGGAGCTCCGCCCCCCCATTAGTGCCCCTGCCGAGCACCCCTGAGAGCGCCGCTGAGTGCGGGGAGCTGTGGAGCCTGCGGGGATGCTGCCCGTGCCCACTACCAGGGTTTTTGTTTGAAGTCTCCCGGGCCAGTCTCCCCGGCCATTCCCAGGATGAAAGGCGGCGGGGGCGCTGAGCAGGGCTGGGCCGGGCCGTGAGGGGCCGTGCCGCTGTCACCCCCCTCGAGCACTCCCGTCCCTCCCGGCCTCGGCGCGTGGCACGGGCTGCCAGGGCCCCGCAAGAGAGGGTCCCCTGGCTGGGTCTGGAATTGCCCCCGTCTGAGGAGAAAAATGCCTTAACTCCCTTGTTTAAGTGGGCAGAAAGGCAGAACGGAGGAAACGTGGGTAAGCTTTGCTAAAACCCCACTAGTTCGCCGACTTGGACAAGCAGTGGGTTTGCCGAGTTACTGAGCATACCGTGTTCCCGTATTTGGAGGAAAGCCGCTGTCAGAAGCAATGCGAATGTCTGGAGTACACCGTGATTTATGGTGTCTGCGTCCTTCACTGCTGCTTCGGAATAGCAATTGCAGTTCTTGCACAGCTGTGTAGTTTTGGCGGCTGTTTACGCTATTGAAAGTATCTCTGGTATGCTTGCAATTGATTTTTAAACAGTCGCCCTTCACAGACAATAACAGTCACAGGTGCGTTATGGCGGGGTAGTTGTGATTATCCTACTGTAAACTGCGCCCTTTTCCTTCTTGCTGACTGAATCCTAGTTCGGAGGTTAGCTGAGGATCGTGCAGGGACAGTAGCACACACCGTGGAGTACTGTGGTCATGGGGAACCGGGGATGGGTGTGAGGGAGCACAGTGTGCCCAGAAACCTGGCTGCCAATCTCAGCTGCCTTGACAATTAAACAGTGCTCTCTCTCCGGAGCTGAGAGCAGCATTTACAGGTGCTGCCTAAATTGCGCTTGGGTTTAACAGCTGTGTCGTGCTCTCATTCTGGTGAATACTTTAGAACCCAAAGGCAGATGCAACCTAGTGCTTCTCCTGTATGGGACAGTACATCGTGTCCAAGTTCTGAGCCACAGGCACTGACTAAAGCCAGAGTTCTGTCAAAGGGGGAAAAAAATAAGGTCTCTAGGAAAAGACAGTCCTTTAATCCATATTATTACATGAGTGGGACTCTTTTGTCCAGGTCTACATTAAATGTATTCAAGTCTCATTACAACACAGAAACTTGGTATGTTGATGCTTCTTGATTAAGGAGAAAGGCAAATACTTTGTGCATCTTAATGCTTATATTTTTTGTAATGCATGTTTATTTTTATCATTTTAGGAAATCTGCCATAAGCTTTGAGGCTGATAAACCACGTAGAGATCAAGACTACCCCAAAACATATATCCTAGGGCAGGAAAGATAAACCATACACTGCCAGCAGCAGTGCAGAGCACTGTTTCCTTTACTGCTTTCAGCACTAGCTTTCTCTGCTTCCAGCAGCACAATTAATTTGATTTTCCTTCCCACACTTCAGCACAAAACCCAGTAATGCAGCCACAATTAATGTGATTTCAGTATCAAAAGACTACTTGGTAGTTATTATATACATGTTTTTTTCAACTGTAGATGCTCTGTGTAATTGTTCCAAGTAATGCTGCCCAAAGTTTTTAGTAGTGCTATTCTAAAATATGGAACATTGCTGTGAATTAGGATGGGTTGCTATGGCAGAGATTAAAAGAATTTTGTATTCAAAGTTAAAATGGTTGACAGAAATTTATTAGGAAATAATAAATAATAACTGTAAATAATATATAATAATATAGAATTATTAATATACAGATAGTGTGTTTTTTAAAAAAAAGTTTTCATTTTTTTTAGATGCTCTCTGCCTTTTAGTTCATTGTCATATTCTATATTTTAAGAGTGGTTTGGTGCACAGGTGTATAGAAAACCCCAAAACTTAACCTGTACCTGTTTTTGGAGGTTGAGGTAGAATATATTGAAAGTATCTGGTTTGTGTATTCAATGGAGTAAGGAGCAAAACTAATCTAACCTGTTGTTTGATTTTGTTTGTTTGAAGTGGTGGTTTTCTATGCTTTTTCTAATTTATTTGTTTAAATAAATAAATAAATTGTTTTACATTTCCTATGAATTTCCAAAATCCATAGGTTTGCATATCTGCAGAAATCTGCTTTTGTCTTTCCCAAAGTAGTGACTTATTTCAGTAAGGATTCTGGTATATCCAGTTGATGGTTATCTAGGAGGAATTAATCAAGATAATGTGATTGTAAGTAGTACAAGGTATATTTTTTGCAAATTTTTGAAAAAATGTATTGCAATGAATTGAGCAAATAGTTCATAGATCATAGCAAATAGTATTGGCCAAAGATTTGTTTGCACTTAGAATTCACTGTGTGATTATGTAAGTAATTACAGGTAAACTAGTTGGAGAGAATGCAGCTTTAGTTCTGAGACATCTATTTTTAATGTTGTTAATAAAAATAGAATAACTTTAAATATGTTACCAACTTAGAAGGAAATCCTTCCAGGCCAAGAGCTGAGTACTTTAAAAGCAAGTGTTACTAGTTAGGTTTATGTACTCTGCCTAGTCTGTAAGTTTCTAAAATGCCCTAACCCTTGTGAAATCCCAGGTAAATGATAGAGTGTAAGAGTGATTAAGAGAAAAAAACTGTTGTTGTGACTTGGAGGAAGGAGAATGACTGTCCTTAAGGAAGGGCATGGTACACTACAGTATTACTGCAGTTCATTAAGTCAATAGTACAACACAGGACAGATATTTGATTTGAAATGCTAATTACATTTTATATTTGACTTGTTTTCCAGGAGGTTTCTTACTTTCCTGTGCCCTGTTTGATTTCAGCCTTGGTCCTTAACAGAATATCCAGAATATCTGTGTCTGGAGCCTGGGAGCTGTGATCCCTCCCTTGCTGTCCCCCACACTCTGCTTTCACACTGGGACTGCCTGGCCAGCATTTCAGCACGGGGCAATGAATCTGGTACATTTCAAAATCTGTTCTGTTTGTAAACTCCACAGTTGGTCTCCAATGACTTTTTGTCTTCCACTTCATGTCTTTCTCAAGTAGCTTGTGGCTGCAAAGAGAAGAGGGTTCTGAAATACACACCTTGAAGTCTTCTGTAAGGAAATCAGAGGTAAGAAAGGCTGCTTGTTTAATGCTTTTGTTTAGGAGGCAATGTGACTGAGCCAAATAATTGATTACTAATTCACCTAAGTAAGCTTAACACAAAGACAGTGTACTCATATGCTGACTTCAGTTCGGGGGATGTATTTATTTGATGGGAAATCACCCTGTTTTCTTTGTGGTACACAAAAATTAACATGTCATTTGCTGGAAGGAAGGTGAACATGTCAGAGATGAGAAGGGAGTATGCGGCAGGAGGACGTGGTGGTTGGGAAGCTCCTGCAGCGGGACACATCCCTAGTTCTCAAGTTGTCGGAGCAGCTCTGCGGGGCGGGGAGGCTGGGCTTGTGGAGGGACGGTGTCCCCATGGCATGACGAGTCAAAGCCACCGTCGGCACTAGAGGGTGCTGGAAGAACGACCGCAACAGGAACGACTCCGTGTTGGACGGCCGGAACCTCCGAAAAGGGGAGCTGGCCAAAGGCGTGGTGCCCCTCAGAGCTCTCCGTTCTGACCCGGCCTTGCCATAAACTGCGCGCTGATGTTCTCCTGTTGAATCTGCGGTCAAAGGGAGGAACGGCGCCTTGGAGGGACTCTGCTGTGTGACACCGTTTCCTTAGCAGTGCTCAACAGGTGGTGGCAAAACAAATGTAAACACTCAAATCACGTTTTGAAAGAAGTTTTGTAAATATCTCTAAGTAGAGGAACTAAGCACATGGTGAGAATGAGTAGAGGCAAAGTCGATAAATGGGAATTTGAATCTTCATAGTGATTCTGAAGCTGGTCTTTACAATAATTTCATCTCTATGTTTTGGTGTCTGATGAATAGTGAAGGAGTAAAAGAGTAAAGAGTAAATAGTAAATTTAAAGTAAAGTAAATTTAAAGTATGAGTAAATAGCTTAATTTAAAGTTAATTTTGAAAGTACCTTTTTTTTTTGAAGATCATAAGACCGTTTAATACTATCAGATTCTTGATTATAATGTCATCCCATACTAGTTTGATTTTACAAGGTCTTTAAGTACTTTGGAAATATTGGCCAATAAGTACTGAGGTACATTTAATTTGATGATAGAGCTGTTTGGAATTTTTGTTACCAACATTTTAAGGTAAGCACATATCAGTTACCTAGTAAGGAGGTAATGACACAGTGAGCAGTGAGAAGCCTTGCAAGTAAATAAAATGGATATGTCATATGAAAATTTGACAACAGGAACTCCACTGAAATTTCTTCCCATTTCATTAATCCCCCCCCCCCCCNCCCCCTTTTTAATGGTAAAAAGGGAATAGGATTTGTTTTCTGACCATTTCTAGTAGTTAGAATAGAAAAACTGTAACATATAATGACAGCAGAAGCTCACCTTGGGGTGGTGTGGATATACTTCACCTTTTCTTCAATCATTGGATTGTGCCTTTCCCTTTGGAAAGGGCGTTTTGTGGAGACATGGTACCAACTGACCTCCATGCTAGCTCAACTGTGCTTTTGTATCCAGGTTGTGAATAGTCTTCGAGCCTTGCTGTGGGAGCTCTGTATGGTCCTGTGTCTGTGTTGTCCCAGATGGTGGTTTCTACAAGCTGTGCATCATCTGCATTTTCTGCATCTGTGTGAGCCTTACACCAAGGCAGTCACTGAAGAGTCAGGTCAGGGTTTTGACTGGAGAAACAAGTGCCTGGTACATAAAGTGCCAAGGGTCTTCTAGATGAACCCAATAGACAGAGTGGAGACAGTGTCAATCCACATGCATTTCACAGCTCATTCTCCTCACTGAAAAACAGAGATGGTGTCTTGTACATCTCTGTCATCGCAATGCCAGTGAAATCCCATCACTATTACCTGCTTATTAATACCAGCCAGGTGTAAGAGTGGGATGATGGTTTTGTAATCTGGTGTCTCTCCTCTATTCTGGCAGTGAAAAGAAGCTCTGAAACAAATGATAAGTATTTCCTAATTAGCTGTGACACTTAAAGACTTCAAGTTACTTCATCAATAAGGCATTGGCTACTGCTGGACATCTTTTCCTTTCCACAAAAATGCAAACTGCTGAAACAGATGCTGAGTATTCAAAAGATAACCTGAGAAGCAAAACAGAACCTGCATCTCTTACTTCCTTCTGAACTGAAACTGCTCAGTGCAAAGACTCTGCTCTAAAAAGACAGACATACTCTAAGTATATCTTATTGTATGTGAAGGTCTTTCTGCAAGGGTTTGTTCTTTAAGCAGTGGCTGTTAGTAAGAAAGGATGAAGTTTAAGGGGAGCAGAGCTAAAGTGGCTCTCAATCTTATTTACATCAAGCAGCTGCTGAATGTTTAGTGTCCACTGTCCCATGTCTTTGAAGATTTGGGTTTTTTTCCTTACCAGTAGCAGAGGAGACAAAGGTTTGTTCAGCTAGGGAAGGTAAGTGCTGCAATAGTTACAAAAAGATTCTGGTTTAAAAGAAGAGGCTCTCAGTCTTTTAAAAACTTTGTGCTTGTAGTCTAACAAATGTTCACAGCCTCTCCTGTGATACAAACCAGCTGTAACCATGCATTACTTTGTGTAAACAGTGTTCTCTTGCTATAAGTGTTTCCAACAACAAAGCAGGAGACACAAGCTTTACTGTTCTCTTCTCAACTGACTCGTGTTAATTCCCTACTACTGATAATCGCCCTATTTTTAAAAATCCTGTCCCATTCTTGAAGCCAGCAAGAACAGGGGCCAGCCCTGGATTGCATGCCCAGTGACAGGCTGAAAGCTGGCCTAAGAGACTGAGGTCTTGGTGCAGCTTTCAGTGTCTTTGTTAAAAGGCTCACTGCTAAACCTTTCAACTCATGGAAACAATGTACATTTTATGCTTTAGTTCATCAGGATAACCATGGCCCTCCTTTTCAAGAAGCAATTCATTGAGCAAGCATAGACTCTTTTTTTTCTTCAGTGTTTCATTAATTATTTTTAAAACATTCCTTACTGGAGGTGGTTATCCCTAATGGGAGAGAGCTCTAAAAGGAGCCTCAAGGGTTCATAGATCAGAGTTAGTGATACTTCAGAACTGGTGGGTGTCCTAAGTAACGTAATATAATGGGTCAAGTAAATATCCACTTTCCCTTTCCTGATGCTGCAGCTAGCAGGGTCACTTGGTTTTTTCTTCTCATACATCTACTTCTTACAAGAAATGTATCCTCTTTTCCCCTGCATTTTGCACTGCTGCCTTGGCATTTGTGGCATCTGTCTGACACAAAGGGGCTGATTCTGAATGATGGGGGTGTCCTTTACTATTCACGTGTCTCCTCTGAGATAAACATTGCCAACAGAACTCTAGTTTATAAGTGTGTTCAAACTGAGGTAAAACTCATTTCCCAAATTATTTCCAAGCACCAAGTCTAGATGCCTATTGTTAAGGTTTGGATTTTTCTCTTGCAGCAGCTGCAGAGTGGATTTTTTTTTTTTTGAACAGTTGTATTGAGTTTCATAGCAGGGAAAACTGTTTTGTTGCCAAATGGTTGTTACCATGATTTCTACTGAAAGAAGGATTTTGGAGTGGAGAGTGAGTCCTAATGTGCTGTTTATTTCAGAGTTGTGTGGTATCTTTTAATGCACAGTGTTTTTAGTAGTCTGGGTAAAAGCTGCTGCCTTAACTGTCAGGAGAAAACCAACACAAACCGTGATGTATTCTGAACTGGGGCTTTGTAACTGTTGGAAACAACAGTCAGTCATCACGGAATAGCTTTGTTTTGTAAGGCCTGTTGAAGTGACAAGCATAAATTAACAGAAGACTATCTCCTAGCTTACATGCAAGTAACAGGTTGTGTGAAGTGTGGTTTAGGCATTATACCCTCCAGATTTGGTCCTCCCTAACCCCCATATGGCTTAATTGTAGTGCTGCATGCCTGCTCTTAACATTCTTAATCCACATGCACCAATTCTACCTAAAGGATCTTCTAAAAAGATCTGCACATCCATTATATCCTTTACATGCCCTTTCCCAAAGTTTACTAGAACCTGGTAGCTGGTAGAACAAAGATTTCCTTTGGGTTTAGGCTTATGTTGCCTTTGGCAATTATTGATATAATTCATGTTGCTAATGATCTGTAGCTTTAATTAGGGCATTTTTTTCCTGAAGGCTGCATGTTCTACTGGCACAGTGTGCTCCAGATCCACACAGTGCCCTTGGAGGGCCCTGACAGAATGAGAGCTCATAGTGTTGAACTGCAGCTGATTTTGTGGCTTAGAAGGAAGGTAATGCTCCAGTGAACTAATAAGGATAGCACCATGTTTCTGAAAGCAGCTGTAGCAATGTCTTGGCTGTCTTCAAGTGATGGCAGGTCTCATTGAAGGATCCCAGCATAAGCAGTTCCATGAACTTCTGGACTTGTTTCATGCTCTCCCTGAAATGCATTCTTGTAGCAAGAACCCGAGGTTGCTACAAACCATGCTTTTGGTTCATCTGGAGTGAACACTGTTAAAGCTCCCTACTCTTAGAAGTCACAGAAGTGGTGGAGTTTACCAGGTGTTAGGTACCATTTGCAATTAATGAAATGGAGGTGAGAGAAAATGCTGTATACAATGGAAGCATTTGTTTGGATTACTTTAGTATTGTCCATGAACAGTAAATCAGTCTCCTGCTCCAAATTATGCTTAAATATAGTTTTGCTCTTTTCTCTTGGAGTAATTAGTCTTTTTATGAATAAGCACCTTAGGTTGTATTGTTTTAGGGCACCTTTGTAAGTTTATGCCAATTTAAATTTTTTTGTATATTGCGGTAAAAGTAATCTTAATCTGACTAACCTAGATGTTCATACTTGTTATTTCTGTGAGAGAGAATCTTACTGAGATACCTGTTCTTCTAAACACTTACCCAAACTTTTTTTGGTCACGATTATTTGCTTATTTTTCTTGGTTCCATTTCTTTTTTCCTTTCATGTGAATGCCTTCTCCTATCTTGACTATGTATTTAATCCGTGGCTTGCTGTGGATAAGTTAATGCATCCTCAAGCTATTATGGTTTCTATGGCAGATTTTAGTTTGGCCTTATTACTTCAAGTTCTATTATACCCTCTTTGAAGATAATTTATATAAATTCTTGTGGTATGTTCTGTGTAGTTTCACTTCTAGATTCACAATTGCCTTCCATTATCTTCAGTGCTATTCTTCTTGTAAGCTGCAGTAAAACTGTTAAATGCATTTGGGATATTTTTTTGTGAAGCTGAGTGTGTTTTCTGTGTGACTGCTATACTTTTCCTGCTTAACATACTATTCTTCCTCATTTTCAAATAGTTTTCTTCCAAATTTCAAATCTTTCACTAGTTCCTTGATCAATATCAGAGGTAAATAAACTGAAACTGCCCAGCAATTTCCTCTGTCTCTGAAGAAAAATGTCTCCAGCACAGTCCACAGGCTGGTGTTTGGTGTGTCCTGCTGTTTTGCTGCTGTTATAGGCAGGTGTCTAGGGAGCTAATGCCCTTTAATTTCAGCAAGATTCTGCCATGTGCCCACTTCTGTCAGTCAGATTGACATACCACACAGGTATTTCACATCTCAAGGATGAATAAATAAGATGATATTTGACATTTGTGGATAAATATTTGGCCTCCACTCTTCCCTGAGACTTGCAGCTGTCATAATTTAGGAGAACTCATGGTTACTGGCTGTGAAAGGCTGGACAGAGCTCCTGCCAGAGCCATGAAAATCTTCTCTTTGGCCAGCCAGCAGACTGGCTGTTGAGCAATTTGAGACCCTCCCTTCCCCCAGAGACTGGGTATTTTGTTACTGCAGTGCTTCCAGGCACTCCTGCATGGAGGAGAGAGAGCCATCGGAAATGTTTGATCTCTTACATGATGGTATAGGAGAGGCTGCAGAACTTGGCTGCCAAGGCAGAGCTTGATAAGCACTCAGGCTCTCTATAAAACAGATTGTTTGTTAGGCATTTGATGACTTCTGTAGAGTCTGTGTTCTTCAGTAATCATCAGGGCTGAGGAGCAGGACCAAAGGTTATAGTTTGCAGGTTAAATAATCCTGTCCCAAAGGATGTGCAGATTTTGAAATATCCAAAATAATCTAGGCTGTCAAAGTAAATTAGCAAAGGTATCTGTAACTGACTTATTGGCTGAATTTTCTTCCTCTGTTGAGCAATAAGGTCTGTAGACCAAAATA